>JBBPBP010009779.1:69437547-69453961 GCA_037974735.1 Cicer chorassanicum
AATTTTTTTTTTTTTTTTTTTTTTTTTTTTTAATTTTCATGACTAGAATTCTTTTGATATGGGTATGTCTTGTGAATGTGACACTTAAAATCCATTACCGGTGAAATTTTTGGATCGATAATAAGAGTCATAGAACATATTAATATTATAAGGAACTATTTTAAATATTTGACTATAATAAGATCACGAAACTATGGGTCAGAGATGAATGTATGATAATCGACTGAAACTAACTCTACTTATTTGAGGAGCAATTTAAGAAATACATCAAATGTTTTCGGCACAGGTACAAATGAGTGTTATCGAGTTGACAAAATTGTAAAAGGAATTGAAGAAGATCTTTGTGATTGTGTTGAAATGTTTGAGAGACTAGTAAGTGATGTAGAGAAACCATTGTATCTTGGATGTACTAAATTCACAAGATTGTATGTCGTCTTGAAATTGTATAACCTAAAAAAATGCAATTGATGGTTTGATAAGAGTTTTACAGACTTACTAAAATTGTTAAAAGATATTTTGCCTAAAGATAATGTGCTCCCTAGTCGAACTTATGAAGCCAAACCACTTTTGTGTTCTATTGGCATGAGTTATAAGAGAATATATGTTTGTCCAAATGAATGTACTTTATTTCGTAATGAATATACATAATCAAATGTGTGTCACAAGATATAAGAAGTAAGCAACAACTCTACCCAACATTTTATACACACGTAATAACTAAAAAGGATTGCAGTAGCTTCATGGCTCCATGTATGACTGATGCTTATTAGATATTATTATTATTTGAAAAATTATTTAGTAATTTATACATATTGTATAAATTTTATAACTTTTTAATACAAAATGTTAGTTATGCAAATCAAGCAAGAACATTAAATCCTCTGCATTCATACAAAAAAATCATGTATGAGGTATGCTCGTCTGGAACAAAAACTGGGAAGCATGGATATAAATTTTTTGCACAAGATGTGGTAAAAATGTTGTTTGGTTGTTTTTTTCATTTGTCAATGTGTAGCCACAAGAGATGGGATCTGAGCCCACAATCATACCTCGTTGTGTTTTATGGATGGTTGGTCATGTGAATAAAGCTGGAGTGATAGATAATGAAAATGTTCAAAGAGTTTGGGATCAATGTGTAAGTCAAAATAATTATTTTTTGCTTGTCAAATTCTAATGTCAATAACAATGATAGTTAACTAGTTTTTTTCTTTGCTTATTTGTGTCAGGAGCTCTTAGCATAATCTTTACCTGAAGAGGAGGAAGACTTTGTTCGTGTGGACATACTATCTAAGGTTCTAAATGTTCTAGAGTACCCTGGTCGTTTTAGGCGCTTAGGTTTTAGGGTATCTGAGAAAGACTATTTTCAACGTAAAAAATGCGTCAATTAAGAGGAAGCGAACAATGAACTTAAAACATTGAAGTTGAGATTTATGAAGCTTGAAAAGGAAATGGCAGAGAATCAATAACGTGACTCATGAAGCTTCCTTAGTGCTAATGATTCATGCAACGTTGCATTTCCTACCATTCCCAATGTAATTGCTATCTTAATTAACTATAACGTTTTAATTATTTGCCTTGATTAAAATTATATTAATGTTTATATTTATTCATTAATGGTTTAGAGTGTCTACTCTTGTAGTGTGTATTTATGATCTCCAAATAAACGTATCGTTTGTCATGAAAAAGTATATAACACTCCAAAAGATATTGTGCATCATAAAAAATTGTCATCTGGATACATCAAAGTTATTATGGATGCTAGAGTCAAATTTATTTGAATCATACAAACTAATGGCTCATTATATTTAAAGGAAACCAATCACTACACTTTTGTAGGTTGATATTGGAGGATGTTTTTGTACTACACTAGCACCATAGTGCCCAAGTTTAAGAGATGAAGAAAAATCTAATATTACATAGTTGTAAAGGTATTTACAAAGTTTGTGTTCTTTCATCTTATTAGATTCCATTTAGTTTAAGATTTTTTATAAATGTGATATAATTACAAGTGCTGATTTGTGATCTACTTTATTTTATCTTCTGTTGTAGCTCCTTTGAATATTGTTTATCTTAATGAAATTAAGATGAAATATAAGACTTATCGGATGGAATTCGACCCCAATAATGTATGGTTTCTTTAACTAGACGTTCATTTTTGCTAGTTTTTAATTAATATAGATTTATACTATTTTTTGTATCTCTCTATGTTTTGATATTTTGCACAAATAAATGGGACTACAAACTCCAATTTGTTCGGAGTCTAACATGCACTTCTAATTGGTGGAGTGGATTCATTTTTGTCGCACACAAAGGCTTTTTGTATGGGATAACCATAAAGCTAGGTGGTTCAAGAGTGGAAACAATGAAACCATTTATATTTATGTAGAAGCGTGACACATACAATTGATTTTTATTGTAATTTTTAAAATTTTTGAATGAGTGGTTTGTCTTCTATTTATGTCTTTTATTTCATTTAATATATAATGGAAGATTATATAATTTTTTTGTTTTAGAAGAGATAATAAATACTATCATAATTAATTTCATACAAGATTTTATATGTTCGAATTCAGGACAATACGTCTAACCTAAGAATAACTTTAAAAATTAAATTTGTGAGTAATTTGTTTCTCCTCTTTAAATGAAAATTCATAAGTCATGAGTTGTTGTTGTTAGACTTGAAGGAATTTTTTTTATCTAAAAATAGATAAATTACTTACAGATTTTGATTTTTTTACACTCACATTTTCCATCACTAGTCTTTTTTCCTATGAAAAAACATTTTCTATCATGGTTTATTAATTCTTGAAACATTCAAAATATTTTCTTTCAAGAATATACGGTTGCAGGACAAATAAATATATAAAATATGAGCAAGATTCATTGGCACAGCCCATCCCAATCTCAAAGGCCATATCATATATGCAAATTAATAAAACAAGAAACCAATCACATTACAAATGTCATCAAAATAAATTTGATAACATGTTAAGTAAGATATGTTCTTATTTATAAGTGAGCGTTTATTCCCATGGAAATCAGAAGATTAAAAAAAAATTGAATCGCTTGATTTGTTTTTGTCTAGTAAACAAAACTAGATGAAAATGTTTTCCATACATATTTTATTAAAAAAGAGAAATATTATTTGGTACGAAACACTATTACAAGAAAGAGAATAATGTTTAAAAATTAAGAGTTTTGATCAATTGAATTTTGACAGACCATACATAGAACAGTGAATGGTTATTATTCAAAAGAGTTACATGCTATCATTTTGTGTCTGTTGTCAATATTTTCTCGCATCAATAAACATTTTCTTAAAAAAAATTGCTTTCATTATCTGTTTGAGACATCTCAAAAGCTAAGTGCAAAACTCGATCAAATTCTCTATTTTCCCATCGATCAATTTCCTTTTTCATGAAAAAAGGTTAATTTGCCAAGAACACATTAAGTAATATAACTAGTATATGCTGTGCATAACAAAATAACCATGCATATAGCCAAATTTAAGATAAGATAAAGTAAAAGCCTCAAGAATAATTATTTATTATTATTTTTTAAAGAAAATCTCAAGAATAACAATAATATGTTTAATAATAATAACAAATTTTTTTTTTCAATTGAGATTTAATGACGATCACCTAA
Organism: Cicer chorassanicum; assembly: GCA_037974735.1. Taxonomy (NCBI): domain Eukaryota; kingdom Viridiplantae; phylum Streptophyta; class Magnoliopsida; order Fabales; family Fabaceae; genus Cicer; species Cicer chorassanicum. Next base: position 69,441,193 of record JBBPBP010009779.1, read on the forward strand.
ATATTCTGTTCTCTTATTCTTTTCATTGTATTCCTTAATACTTTTCTTGAGTTTGGCCCAACCTTTCTTACAAGCACCAATAGCCTTCACACTATGTTTGACAATTACTTTCTTGGCCTTCTTTGCCTTGACTTTAGCTTTCTTTGCCGTCACCTTTACTTTATCTTCAAAATCTCCCATTTTCTTGAATTCTCAAAATGGAGAATTCAATGGAAAGATTTTAGAGGGCAGCTTATTGAATAATAAGCAGCATTTTTTCTATTAATTCTACATGTTGTATTTATATGATGCATGTATGCTTGATTCCAACCTAGAATGATAAATGTTTGACCAAGTCTTCATGGGGGTGTATGTTTCTAAGGTTGGGCTTTAATTTCGTTTATTTCATGGCCTCTCAACCTAACATTTTGTTAATTTGGGTGGATTATACACCCTTCTTTCCTTATATTACAATTATGATTTACTCACATCTAATTTTAAAAATTACATATTTTTATAAGGGTATTCAATTTTTTATTTTAATATATCTAAAAATTAGTTAAAATGAAGCTACTCTTTAGTAATTTTACACAAAAAGATAAAAATAGAATTTACTTAAGGTTTAATATATATATTTTTAGTCTCTACGTATTAAATACTCTTCATTTAAATTTAGTCAAAAAATCTATGGTAATTTTGGTACTCATCTTATTTTAGTTTATTTTAAAACTAGCCTATGTGGATTTTTTTTTGTTGACCGAATGGGTGAAAATGCAAGACAACACTTGTCATTGACTTTTTAGAAAGTCATTTAAAGGATGTCATGTGATGTGTGAGGCTGTTGAGGAGGAGGCATCGCTACATATACTAACAATACATGGTTCTTTCGGTTCGCCAAAATTTAAAGAACTCTATAGTTTGTTACAAACAAGAAAATAACTCTATAGTCGAACGTGGTTGACTTGGAGCACTCGCAGGATGAGTTACTTTTTGGGATGATTTCTGTAAAACATACAAGTGATGATAAAATACGCTGAAAAGATTCATGTTAGTTTGTGGGGACAATCGATAATCTTGAAATCAATTAAGGTGGTTACAAATGGTATCAGAGTGGACCTTTCACAATATATGGTGTTTGAGGACAAATCATAAAGAAGCTAGTGATCATATGACTCTTGAGGATTATGCTCACGAGGATGAAGAGAGATTATAGGTGTGCACGACACGTTCAATGAGTGACTCCTCACACAATAAGAAAATGGACACATAAATGAATCAAATTCACATAAAAATGAGAGAGATTGTAAGGTTTTGTAGTTGAAGGAGGACATAAAAGAATTGATTGATACTATCTATAATAAGATACATCTTCTTTTAGTAGTTCAAAAAATAAGAACCTCGTAATTAAACATGTTAAACTTGAATCACTTGTAGGATATGAGTGGCATTTTAAAAAGTTTCTTAAAAAGTGTGTGAATAAGAAGAAAAAAACACACATAGCACATGCCCTAATTTAGAAATGTGGGACATATAGAAAACCAAATTAACTTAAGAGAAAATTAAGTATGGATCACTAAACTTAAATGAGGAGTACTTTTGTAGGATCTTAAAATATATTGTTCTGATAGGAAATCTCGTTCAATTGGTACTCTCAACAACAACTAAGCTAAAATCTTAATTAATTAATTTGTACTATTGGAGTACATGATGAAAATAGGTCATTATTCTCAAATTTGGATTCACTCTAGTCAATTCTCCTTACATTTATTGCATATTGATGGCCATCCGATCGTGATTGAACCGTCCAAAAAACTAAACTAATTTTTATTTTATAATTGAAAATATCAAGTTTAAATATGGATTGTCCGGTCAAGATTGGACGATTACCAATATCAACTACATAAATGTAGGAGACTATCATCTGAAAAACAATGAGAATCCTTGTTTTATACCAAATTCAAACATACAAAATTGTGAGTTCGAACATGGTTTTGGTTCCTCAAATCCGTTTAGCTCAACCAAAACTATCAACAAGTAATTAATTATCTAAGTTCTGCATTACTCATTGCCATAATAAAAATGTTGCTGCTGATGTAAACTAATAATTTGATTACTTTAATTATGCATCACATACAATTTGATATACCATAACTTTGATGATTTTGATCATAAGAATATACATATATATACACATTCATCTAAATAATAAGCTCTACAACTTCAAATGTACAATTTGTATGTTCAACAAGATGGCATTGGAATAAATAACAAATAATAAAATTAATAAAAAAATTAGCTAATTTTATCTAAATGTGGGGAATTGCTTTCGGATCTTATACCATCCTCTCTTGCAACACCCAACAAAAGTCCATCCTTTCCTCATTTGCTTATTATCTTTTGTCTTTGAATCACATGCGAGAATATCATTCGACATTGTAAGGTCACGATCACGTCTTACACAATGATCTTTAATATTGTGAAAAATAATTGGTTGCAGACTGCAATTCAATTAAAACTTGGTGACAGAGGTATTTAATTTGATTCAATATTGTTTCTTGTTAATTTGTTGGGAACAAGTTAATATGCTTTTTTAGGAATGACACCAAATTCTTCTTAATTTTCTTTGCTCTATAGATCCAATTAAGTTTATCTTTTATAATACATGATTATATCCATTGTAACAAATTGATTAGGAATTTATCTTTGATGGTCGATTTAGTTGAGTATTCTGTATCGCTGTAATTAGTGTATGTATTTTTAGAGAGAAATGAATTAACTACAATTACTAATATTGCATTTCTTACATTCGGATTCTCATGGCCGTTCAATATCTTAATCAAATGGTTTAGAAAAATATATATTTTAAATTAGATTTATAAATATAAAATACTAAAATTAAATTTAAATTATTTGATCTCCATCGAACGCATTATTAATATTTCAAACATAGAAATGTAGGGATTTGGAATTTAGGGAATCCGAATCCGTTTCTAGTGGTTATATTTTATGTGATTTAATTTGTGATGGTTAGTATTTTTGTCTATTTTGGCCGTAACAAGTTCAAGAGCTGTTCGTACTAGCTAGGTACATGCTGTATCAAATGTTTCTCGGTTTATTTTTTAAGGTCATCAAAAAACAACTAACAAAAAATAAAAAACAAGATGAGAAAGAAAAATATCATTTGAGAAAAATAAACTTTATTTTGAAATCTTATCTTTTATGATCAATTTTTTAAAATTTGAAATTGCTTATTCAATACTATTAATACCTTTAATTATTTAATTTTTTGTAGTATTTTTTGTCTTCTTCTTCTTCTTCTTTTTTTTCAAGAAAAGCTTTTTTGAAAAAAATAAAAATGTTTTCAATTTTTTCTCAAACATTTTTCAAGAAAAACTAATGTCAATGTTTTTTTTTATTTTTTCGAAAACAAAAATTTCGATATTTTCTATATATTTTTTCGAGAAAAACAAATTTCAAAAATTTTATTAAAAATTTTTTTAATTGAGGTTAAATTTTTTTTACAATTGTTAAACTGGTTTCTAAATTAAGTTTGGTTAACTGAATTATTTTAAATATGTGGTTCAATTCATGAATCATTTTAATGGTTTGGTTTTTTATGGTGCAATGCAATTCAATTTTTTAATATGGTCCAATTAACCATATATTTTGCACACTGCTATTGTTCGAGATAAAAATATGAGTTTATTTAAAGATTTGAGTTGTGAATTTGATGAAAATATAGAATTTGTTGAAGATGATTACTAATTTTCTGAGTTGAGTTTTGTTTGAAAATAACGATGGATTTTCTGAATTTCTATAAATAAATAAATAAAAAGGATAAAATTGTTTATATTTTAAGACATAAATGATCAAATCGTTACATTAAATTAAATAAATGATCAAATTAAAAATAAAAAAAGTTGAATTGTTACCTTAAATTAAATTAAGAGATGCGAAAAGTATTTTGTCTATATTTTATTAATCCAACCGCTTCGTAACTCTTTGTAGATATTGTATTTTATCAATCCAACCATGAAATGAATAATTCTTTTTTGGTACTAGAAAAATACAATATTCGTTCATTCAAATTGATATAATACATTGTTGCAATACAAATTGAAAGTCCCTAAAACAAAACATGAATATGCGAACAACTCGTAACACCAATGTTAATAGCACAAAACGACAACTTAGGACAAAAAATTTATAAATTGATTCTATATTTCTAATTTTAAGTTAATGGAATTTTTGTATGATTATAAACTATATATGTAAACAGTTTAATTAATATTAAAAATTAATAAGAAGGTGTACAAATATGGTGCCAAGGTGAGTATTTATTTACTTTCCTTTCTCATTCTATTTTGAATTCCTAATACAGAATTTCAAAATCTTAATACAAATAAACTTTCCTTCTTGGCATTGCAATATTAAAAATATAGCCGTTAATATTTTCTACAATACAAATATATATACTATTTCTTAGCAAATAATTATTCATATGTTATACAAGATTTCCTTCTTCTTTACAAGAGCAAAAATATAGAAAAAGAAGAAAATATTTCCTTTTGGTGTCAGATTTTGTGTTTGGATTTGTTATTCTTTATAGAAAAGATTTTATTTTGCAATATCATGATTTATGGTAGGTGTGCAGCTTGCAAGAGTCAAAGAAGAAGATGTCCTTCTGATTGCATTTTCTCTCCTTATTTCCCAGCCAATGATCCTCAAAGATTTTCTTATGTTCATCGAATCTATGGTGGTAGCAATGTTGGAAAAATGCTTCAGGTATTTATTATATAACATAGTAATATTTAGTATCTAGTATGTATATAATATAATGTAATATAATTCTAGCATGGTATAACAATATCGAATTTGGGAAAAAAAATGGTATATGTTATATAAAAATAATATATGATACTTGAACGTACCAAAAAAATATATATGATAACGATATTTAGTATCTAATTTGTTACATACTAAAAAAAATGTTGTTCTATAACTTGGAGATTTATAAAAGGTATAAAATATTTTGCATTTTTCTACCGTAATTAAAATAATTTATTTTAAATAATCAAATCATAAAAAATAATTTTAATAAGAAACTACTCAAAACAATTTTTTATTTGAATTAATTTTTATACTATTTTATATTCTAATTATTTTAAACACGATATCAAACAGATAAAAATGCCTAAAAATAATTATTTTTAATCATAATTTCGTTGCGGAATTTTAACTTTGCAGCAACTCCCTCAATGTGTACGAGAACAAGCTGCAAATACATTATATTTAGAAGCACAGTGTAGGATTCAAGATCCTATTTATGGATGTGTTGGGATTATATCTAAATTGTATCAACAAATCCATGATAGAGAAGTTGAGTTGGCCAAAATCCAAATTCAAATTGCTTACCATAAGATCCAAAATCCACAAGTTGAAGTTGAATCAAATTTCAATGTTTTGTCAACAATTGATGAATCAAACTTGAACTTTTTGCCACCACATAGCAACAACGTGGAGTTCCAATGGCCTAGTCACACTTTTAATTGGTTCAATTAAGACTCGTTTCCAATAGATACAAGGTAATATTGATCTTATTATTTAATTTTGCTATTCAAAAACTCAATTGATTTGGAGATTTTAGTTTTTGATACTATGTTTGGCAAATTTTGAGGAATAATTGAATGGGCTTAATGATTGATATTTGTAGTGTTGGAAATGTGATCATTAATTTGTTTAATTTGTTACTTGTTTTATTCACAATTCAAAGTGCTACTAATGCAAGGTGCGTATAAGCTATAAATTTTAAAATATTTTGCATAGTTATGTTTACTCTCATGAATTTTTTTTAGGAAATTTAATCTCTTTAATTACTTTTTATAAATTCACAAAAATATATTTTAACAAATGGAGAACTTTAATGAAATATAAATATATAAAAGTTGAATGTAATTCAAAAACTAAGTTATAATTCATTGAACCCCTATATTTTAATATATTTTATATAAGTTAATCTATTAGTGATTATTCAATATTAATTTATATACCTATAAAATATATACATAGCTAGTTGAAACTTTTTGTAGTACTCTAATTTTGTCCAAATTTTTTAAAATAAATCAAAAAAGGAAATTATAATTTAAAAAAGAAATAGAATAATTACATTGATACCTCATCAAATTACATTAAAATTAAAAACAAATCAATTTATAATCAAACGACAATTTAAACAAGCTTATGCTGCCTTGTCTTGTTCACTGTTGCCTTGCTCATTGGTGCTGATGCATTACCTTGCTGATGCACTAGGCTTACATCAAAGTTTTTGTCCTCGATACAAAACAAGACCAAAAGTTGATATGTAGTGAAATAAGTAATAAAAATTCCAACTCTCTTTGCCCTCAGCTTTTGTACACACTATACAGAACAAATAGACAAACTTTTGAGTTTTAAAAAATGAGCTAAAAGACAGATTAAAATTGCAAATAAAAAATGCTCAGCAAATCAACAGATACAAACAAACATAAGCTAAAATCGTGAATAGATAAGAGATGTGCAAAAACGCAGATGATGAGCAAAGGAAACTAAGCATCAAACAAGAAATCAGTGGAGAAGGACAAATGCAAAGCAAGAAAGCAACTAAACATGTAAAAAACTCTATAAATACATGTTCGTTTATATTTTAAAGGCATCTGAGATTAACACTACTGATAAAAAAAACTCAAAGCTTCCATCAGTGACCGCCGCCAACCACCGTCAACCGTTACATTTACTGCTGCCTTCTCTTTTGCTGTTATACACAGATCTACATCCCTCACCTGGTTTGGTCTCTATCTTTTTAACTTGTTTGCTGACTGATATATTTGCTTTCACTCTTAAAAATGATACTTGTAATTGCTGTTTGCCTGGAATTGAGTTTCACACTCAAAACTTATATTTGTTTTTATTATTTTGTTTAAAGCTACGAATACATTGGAACCTTTTAAGTAGAAGTCATGGATGCCTTTGGCAGCAGGATTTAAGCTTTTTAGGTAGCTAGTTTCTTTACGCAAAGCCAGCTAGTAGCAGCATGCATTGTTTTTTTTATTTAGCTTGTTGTAACATCAACAAGCATTATTTAGGACAAGTTTCTTTTCTTCGACAGCCTGCAGCTAGGCTTTTGGTTAAGCTAGTAAGATTTTTTATATAAAAAAAATATTGCCTAGAATATAGTTAAATATAATTTTGGTTTAGTTATATGTGATATAGTTGTTATATAATCATAATTCTAAAATGCATTTTATTTTTAATAAATTAATAATTATACAAAATTATTCATAAAAAAGATTAATTAGATGATACATCTTTTTAATCTTTGAGTTGTTAGGACACAAGTGGTACAACTTGATAGTTCTAAAACTCTCTTTATTTATTTATTTATTTTATAAATAAATAAATCTAAAATCGACTTATAAATTTGTGCAATTGGATGTGATATTATTTTTTATCTTTGAGTGTTAAGACACATATTGTATAATGTAGTGTTTTTTTTTTTTTAATTCATATCTAAACCGAAAATAATAAAATATTTTTAAAATGGTTAAATTAGATGTGACATCTTTTTACTCTTTAAATTTTTAATACACAAATTGTACTACTTGACAATTTTAAAACTTAATATTTAAAACCGAAAATGATAAAATATTCTTAAAAGGATTAAATTAGATGTGACATCTTTTTACTTCTTAAATTTTTTCGAGACACGAGTTGTACGACTAAATAGTCTTAAAACTTGCATTTTTAAATATTATTCAAATCAAACCAGTTCTTTTTTTCAAAACTTTTTTTTTATCAACAACAAAACAAATCTTCTTTAAAAATAATCAACACATCCCTATTTTTTACCCGAGAACTACGTAGCTTTGATTTCTCCATCGCACTGGTAGATACGTAGGAGCAAAATCACACTCTTGTCAAGCACATTAATAAAAAAATCTCTTTTTTATTTTTTTATTCTTCTTTTAAAGCATACATTTATTTAAAAAAAACAATTGATACTCATATTTAATAATAAGGAGAAATAAGTATATTTAAATTAATATTAATTTTGCATAATTAATTATAGGTAACAGTTGTTTAACGGATGTCGTAGGGTGCTAAAACTTTCCCTACGCATAATCGACTCCCAAACTCAAAATTTGGTTTAAAAGACCATTTTTTATTTTATTTTTTAAGGTTTTCCAATATTCTCCCTATTTTAAAATAAACTTTGGTGGCGACTCCATTGAATTCGAGAAATACTCGAAATTTTAGGCCGCGACAGCTGGCGACTCCACTGGGGAGACTTAGAGAGTCAAGTCTAACATAATTAATTGTGCAATTTTTTTTTATTTTTTTTGTGTACTTTTTTCTATTATATTTGTTTGTTTTTCATTTCTTTTACTTTATGTGTTTATTATTTCTTAAATATTAGTTGTCATTATAATATTCTCGTAAACTACTAGATTATTTTATTATTATTATTATTATTATTATTATTATTATTATTATTATTATTATTATTATTATTATTATTATTATTTTTGTTGTTGTTGTTGTTGTTATTATTATTATTTTGTATATATATGTGTTTTATTAGCGTTATGAATTATTGAATTATGTTTATTTCGCACCCTACATCTTTACTAAGATACACACTTATGAGTGAGACCCTATACCCGGGTCTGAGTAAAGCTTAAGTTTAGTTAAAGGTTTAGTGATAATCATGTTGGATGTACATCCTATTTGGTTATAGTGAAAATCTCGTCTATAGTGTGACTCCATTGAAAATACCTACATTTTGGATGTACTTCCTATTTGTAGTGATGTTTCAATACGAGTACTTGGCTCTAGAGACCAATGAATTTTAGGACTATAGAACCCGCCCATGAAAGAATTCACGAATTTATAAGCTTATAGACTTTAAAATTTCTCTAATCTTGGTTAGAATGCATCTGCATCTAAGTCATATCCTAGCTTTCTTGCTTTTAAATGGCAGATTTTTTTTATTTATTTTTTTTATTTTTTATTTTTAATTTTTTTTGTTTTTTGGTTTTTTTTTCTCCACCATCCGACGTTTGTATACCTCTCATTTTTTTTGCATCAATGCAAGTAGCTTTCATCGTTAATGATAAAGTTAAATTTTTTTTTAATACCATGCATTTCTTTCATGCATTAAAAATTATTTTCAACACCATACCATACATTATTCATAATCATTCATTTTTATGTAGGTCCATTAGAGAACCATTGAATTCAAAGCTAAGGTGTGGATATCTTTGATTAAAAATGGGATCCAACAATGAAACTGCAACTCCAATGCTAAGGAAAACTATGAATGTGAAAGCCAAAAAGCATCAGGTTGACAGTTTAAAAGAACTTCGTAGCTTGTTGGAACTTAATCACCGGTCAACATTTACTAAGAAATATGGAAAGATTCTTGATTTATTGGATGTGGATGTACAAATAGGGGCTATTACTGCTTGGGCTCAATTCTACGACTCTCCTTTGAGATGTTTCACCTTTCAAGACTTCCAACTTGCACCTACTTTGGAAGAGTTTGGACCAATTTTAGGTTACTCCCTAGAAAAAGGGAAACCTTATTGTTACATGGGGAATTATCCATCCACAACCAAAGTAGCTGAGATACTAAGAGTTGAAGAGAAAATGTTGATTAGCCAAAAGAAGAAAGGCACTTCGGGTTTTCTAAGAAGTTTTTTTGAGGAAATAGCACATCATTTAGCTGAAGCCCAAGATTGGAGTGTTTTTATGGAGGTGCTAGCTCTCACCGTCTATGGGGTTGTTCTATTCCCGAGTGATGAAGAAATTATTGATTTAGCAGCAATCGATGTCTTCCTAGCTTTGAAGAATAGAGGGGAAAATCCTACAACAGTCGTCCTCGCTGACGTATACTATACACTTAACTACTGTCATGAGAAAAAAGACAAGCGCATTTTGTGTTGTCTACCTGTTTTGTACGTCTGGTTGGTGAATCATATGTTTGATAGCGGGTGCCAAAAGCGTTGTCCGATCAATGATTTCAGGAATTGTTATGTTGACAAAGGCACCACATGTCCTAAAAATCATCTGACTATGTATTGCAGAAAATTGGCTTCTCATGTTCATAACGACAAACTTCTCATTCACTTTTTCCAAGACAGTTTGAGTGGGCATCGTTAAGTTGGTATATGCATCTCAAGCGAAATCGAATTCCTTCGTGGAAAGACTTGGCTGATGCCTTCTTAAAACAATACAAATACAACATTGACATGGCCCCTAATAGGATGCAATTGCAAAATTCATTGAAAAAGGACAACGAAACTTTCGAAGAATACGCACAACGGTGGAGAGAAGTGGCATCACAAGTAGAACCTCCTTTATCTGAAAGAGAAATGGTTGGTATGTTTATGAATACTCTCTAGTCGCCCTTTTATGATAAGATGATTGGGAGTATGTCATCAAACTTTTCCGACCTAGCCATGATATGAGAAATGATAGAAAGTGGGATGAGGATTGGCAAGATCATATGTGCAGCAAGTGGCGTGAAGAAACCCCAGATGGGATTCATAAAAAAGAAAGAAGGGGATGCTAACGCTGTAATGGTAAACCCAAGAGTCTCCTATTTTTCATCCATAAAATCTTATCGACCCCCAAATTTCCAGCCCCCGATACCCCAAACTCCTTACATTCCCTATCCATATGTGGCTGCAACTTCACAAACTTCATACTCCCAATATCACCCTTCAAGACCACCTTTTTATCAACCACCTCTGGTACAACCACCACCCGTCGCATTTCCACATCAAAACCAACGAATCCAAAACTCTAACCGGGTCAATACAAACTACCAGTCAATCGAGAAAAGAAGATAACCCATTTTGACCCAATTCCCGTGACATACAGCCAATTGTTGCCTCACCTTCTCCAGAATTCAATGGTAGCCCTGAGACCAATGAAACCTCTGGAACCGCCATTCCCAAAGTGGTATAACCCAAACGCCAAATGTGAATACCATGCTGGAGCAGTAGGACATTCTATTGAAGGTTGCCAAGCCTTAAAATCTAAAGTGCAAGAATTGATAAATACAAAGAAGCTTACCTTTAAGGAAGACGGTCTCAACGTAGGGAGTAATCCCTTACCGGGCCACGGGGATACTTTTGTTAATGTCATTGAGTATGAGATAGACCAATGTGCAAAAGATGATCATGTGTTGACCATAGAACCGTATATGGAAAATAGTAGATCTTTCCAAAGACCATTGGAAATCTTCTACAGGAAAGAAAATCTTAAGCCAACTCCTAACAGGCCAAATGCAATAATTGTCCAAGCACCAACCCCTTTTCCTTACCTAAATACCAAGGCGGTGCCATGGAATTATGAAGTTACCTCACACTTGGTCAATCATCAATTCAGTGATAGTTGTGAATCTAAAGGAACTGATGTCACCAACATTTCAGGAATTGGTGGGATGACTCGGAGTGGTCGAGTATATGCCCCCGGACAACCTAAGGAAAAGGAGGGCCATGGAGGAAAAGGGAAAGAAGTTACGAATCATACTATAAAAGGGCCAGATACTTGCAAAAAGACAATACTTGAAGAAGAAGCTAACGAGTTTTTGAAATTTATCAAGCAAAGTGAGTATAAGGTGGTAGATCAATTAAATCAAACCCCTTCCAAGATATTTGTTCTTTCTTTGTTATTACACTCTGAAGCGCATATAAGGGCAATGATGAAAGTTTTAAACGAGGCTCATGTTACTCATGATATCACTGTCGACCAGTTTGATGGAGTTGTCGGTAATATTACCACTGCTCAATATTCTCTTTTCTCCTTCATGGATGGTTTCTCAGGGTATAATCAAATCAATATGGCTCCCGAAGATATGGAGAAAACTACATTTATCACACAATGGGGGACTTTTTGTTATAAAGTGATGCCATTTGGATTGAAGAATGTCGGGGTAACCTATCAAAGAGCAATGGTAACTTTGTTTCATGACATGATGCATAAGGAAATAGAAGTTTACGTGGACGATATCATTGCCAAATCTCGGACCGAAGAAGACCATGTTGTTAACCTTAAAAAGTTGTTTGTGCGACTAAGGAAGTTCAGACTCCGTTTAAACCCTGTTAAATGCACTTTTGGTGTAAGATCAGGCAAGTTACTTGGGTTTATGGTTAGTCAAAAAGGGATAGAAGTGGACCCAGATAAAGTAAGAGCAATACAAGAAATGCCCGCTCCACGCACGGAAAAAGAAGTTCGTGACTTTTTGGGTAGTACATAAATCATTTTAGTGGTTAATCAATACTCTAAAATTTGATTTCAACCACTTAAATCATTTTAAAAAGGATCACTAATCTTTTAATACTATAAAATAATTTTTCTTCAGAATTTCAAACTTTTTCTTGGATTACTTCTTACGATTTCATTTTTTTTTACTATTTTAAAATCAATAAGATTACTAAAATTTCACCAATACCTTAAACACCAAAATACCTCTCAAAATATTTAAGCACTCTTAAAGTCAATTTTTTTTTCAACCTATAATTGAAATAAAATCAAATCATGTATATAAAAGTAGATACAAAATTTCCTAACTCACCAAAACTTCTAAAATAGTTTTTTTTTCCTGATCTCTAAAAACTATTTTTACATCAAATCTGTTAGATTTTCTTAAAACAACACATAATAGAACTTGGCGTAAATTATTTTTCTCTTGGGTGGCGAATCTAAATTTTAAACAAAATCATCGTAAATATAAATATATATATAT
>JBBPBP010009779.1:69454267-69483754 GCA_037974735.1 Cicer chorassanicum
GATTCAATATTCACATCAGCCCCTCTAAACCAATATAACAACAAATCATTTTTTATTTTCTTAAAAACAACACGTAGTAAAATATGATGTAAATTTTCATCTATTTTAAATATTAAATAAAATCAGTAGTATAGAATTATTGTTATTTTATAATTCAACAAAAATTCAACTCAATTTAATTTCTCTAAAATAATCAAGAGTAATTCAAATAAAAGTTATTTTCATCTTACAAAATAAGTAAATTTTAACCCCTTCAAAATGTCATTTAAAAAAAAAATCTAAGTTATACCAATCTCTAATATTCAAGAATTACTATTGCTAATAATATGAATTTCATACTATTTAAAATCATGACGATCATTCTAAATTATTTTCAAAACCAATATCAAAACTCTACTCATATAGATACAACCATCAACACTATCAAGTGATTTAAAGTTAACACTCACAATTTAAAATCGATTCTTTTCTTCATGCAAGCCAACATAAAATCAAAATAAGAATTTTTTAGTCAAAATTAAAACTTTAAACATAAGAGACATAATTCCTATCTAACTCAAAGTTTAGAACGAAACATCTCTTTTTTTTTTCTCTAAATTGAGTTTCAACAAAAATAATAATAATTTATACCTAGTAAAAGTCAATACTTGAAGTTTTAAATATATAATTCATACGGAAATCAATGTTTCAATCAATTAGTTATTAAATCAAACACTTTAAACAGGTTCATATCAAGACTAAATATTTTAAATTGACTAAGGGTGAACATGGAACTTTAAAACAAATAACTGGTGAGGTATGACATTTGATAACTAGGTTACGTGAATGAGATTAATAACTTGAAACATCAAGGTGGTCAATCAAAATTACTATTTCCAACTATTCACATAAAACAAAAGTGTCAAAATCATAGTTCGGTAGACAAGAAACAAGCAACAAGTCATTCAACAAGTAACCAACAAAATCTTGTCAACAATTAAAATTAACTCAAATCTTAACAAGTAATTTCATGGTTATATTTACTCACTTAAGTAGGAACTTAGAATCAATAACACAATTAGAGTAAGCAAAAAAATAAACAGTTAATCAGTAATCTCAAAAATATGTATAATAATACAAAAGCATATAACACTTAACACAATAATATAACGGGGAACAAAAAAAACATGTTAGTGAAAATAATTATTACTCAAGTGAACACAATTGACACGACTGACATTCGACTAACACTGAATCGACATTCCACCCACTTGGCCTGATTGGACAGACCTGCTCTGATACCACTAATGTGACACCCTAAACCCCAAAATAATATATAATAATTTATAATAGAATTTTTAACTTTAATTGGCAGCGGGTAAAGCAAATACGTTTTCAAGGGAATAAAAAAATTTATAATTAATTTGAGATATCACATTCTTCAAAATTCAAAATGAAAACTTTAAACTTTTTCCTCCAAAATAGTGCAATCATCATAAAATTTGATTTAACTAGAATTTCTTAACTTATTTCCAAAAATTTACTAGTTATAAGGTTTCATACAAAAGTTGTTTCTAATTAAACAAATAAAAATACAACTTATGACTCTCATTCTCGGTATCACCTATCAGAGCGGGGCTTCTCCCAAATTTGAACTTCAAGACTCATTAACCTGTAATAACTACGATTTCGCAAACGCAGGGCCAAGCCAGTCAAACACAAACAACGAAGGAGGTGATTTTTGAAATCATGTTAATAGTATAATGTAAGTAAGGAGAACACACAATTAATTCTAAATAAACCGTATCATTAGACAAACATTCTTCAAAGAAAAACATAACATTATAAAGTCAAAACCACTCAAGGAAAGTCAATACATTTCACTACAACATCAAATCATCTAAGAAGAATTATTATCGCACACGGCACATATTAATCACAACAAAACAATCACAAGAAAATGCAATGCTATGCATGAGCTTAGACTCTACTTCACAATGTGGTACCATTCTAACTCTGAAGTACTTGGTTAGGAGGCCATGATACTATGCCACCATTCCGGTGGACGGACAATTCAAATTGGCCATGTCCTCATAGATCCCCTCAACTCAACCCGAGACACATATACGCGACAGTCGAGGTAAACGTGTGTTGCATGGTAGCTCCCGACATTTGGAGTGCTACCTCCAAGTCACCTAGGAATTCCCCACCCGAATACCTCCAAGGTCTAACAATCTTGCCTTAAGGCTCAACAGTAGACCGCCACGATCAGGCTCAATTCAGTTGTACTTCCCCAGAATCGCTAGGCTTGTCAGGCCCTACCTATATGATGACAAAATAATCTCCACTTCATAAATTTACAATATTTATTTTCTCCCCTCGTTGGCCTAGGATATTCCATTAAGACCGTAATATCAAACACAAATTGGAATCAAAATTATTTCATCAGGGGTTACTTCAATATTTTCATCACAAATTCATAACATCACTATTATAAATCACATATCATCATCATTACATAACTCATCACAAATTTATGAAATCACAATTATTATTCATACATCATCATCATCACATAAAATTATCACAATGCACACATATTTTATTATCACATCACATAAACTCATCTAATCCAACATATGCACCAAATTCATTCGACATCCAATATCACAATAATATCAAATATCACACATTTAACAAAAATAAATCAAATATCACAATAATATTAAATAACACACATTTAATGGAATTAAATCAATCAACACCTTATAAATTTCTATTCCACATTTTAATCTCACAATTCCCATATTTGCACATTAATTAATTTATCACTCAAAGGGCTACTGCCGTACGTAGCAAGCCCCGGATGAATCGTTGGGAAATACGATTTTCCCGTTCATCTCACAATATATTACACTCATGAATTCAAACGCTCTCTCACCCCTTACCTTATGTCGACGCTTTCACACACAAATACGATTCCATGAGCAAACAGCCTTTATTCTTTGACTCTTTATTCTTCAATCGATCTAACTCGACAGTTTATGGGTAAACGTCAAAAATAAATTATGAGAAACTACTCTAAAAACTAAATTCGAAATTCGGTCAAGGAAAATTACCATAAATCAGAAAACCAATGAGTGGATAATATAGCCACTTTTCACACGATCGTTTTGGCGTTGGTTTCACTCAAATCGGACTTACGGTGAAGAAGAACGGTGCAAAATAAGGAATTCCACAAACGGAGAAGTCGGGTATTTTAGAGAGAAATTTGGATGGTTAAAAATCTGGAAAAATGTGTTTAATTGACTAACTAAATGTATAAAACAACATACTGAAATTTGGGCGGAAACGGAGAAAATTTTCTGAACAGTCGTGAGACACCGACATCGATTTCCTATTTAATTCTCACTATTCCCGTTGCTACAGCCGCTGCCATGCCTTCCATTCATGTAGCTCTACAATTTGTTTTGTTAGGTTATTACTAACCTAACCTATTGAACCAATTTTATTTCTTTACCGTATTTTTTTATTTTCACAAAGCCCAATTAATTACTCACTTACTTTAATTTATTTATTTGTAATTAAAATAATATTTTTTTTAAATATCAAATTAAAATAATTATATTTTAAAAATAGTTAAAATGAGAAAATAAATAAATATAACATCAATATTTTAAAAATAGATTAATTAAAGTAGTTAACTTTTTAAAAATTACATATTACGAACAACAAAAACTCTAATATTCAAAAGAATCAATATAATTATACTTATTATACAAAATACTCATATTAAAATACTACCATCATTAGAGAATAGTCAATATCACAAAATAAATAAATATAACATTACTACTTTATATTAATTACTAAATCATAATAAATATATATAAAATCACAATGCCACAACAAGTATTTAAAAATAAAGGAAATCAAACACAATATTATTACTATCCCAAGATAATTGTTTATAAAATAAATAACTAAAATAGGAGATACTTAGAATTAATTAAAATATTAATATGTGCACATTTAACATTAGTCAAACATACAAGGAAATATCGCATTAATTACAAACGTACATAAACACGAAAAATCTTCTAAAATCTTATTTTTATTTTTATTTTTTTAAAATATTACACTAAAATACTATTTAGAAAAATATATAAAGTATCATATTTGTTATTTAGATTACTCGTGTAGTCCAATATGTATAATAGTAGCACGTCATCTAAAGCACCCATATAACGAAAGCGAATCACGAAATTTATCACATATATTCTAAAATAATTTTAACACCAAATTAATTATTTAAAATCATATTTCATTATTAAAATAGTTTATTATAAAATTTGGGGTGTTACATGAGGCATGTGTTATGGGTATTAAAGCAACTATTGAATCAAAGGTGAAAGTTCTTGAGGTATATGGAGACTCATTGTTGGTCATCCATCAGACGAAAGGAGAGTGGGAAATGCGAGATTCTAAATTGATTCCTTATCATACCCATATCAAAGAACTGACACAACACTTTGAGAAGATCACTTTTCACCATATCCCTCGAGAAGGAAACCAGTTGGCTGACGCCCTGGCCACATTGTCATCAATGTTCAAAATAAGCGTCAGTCAAGATATGCCAGTGATAAAAATTCAACGAAAAGATAAGCCATCATATTGCTTATCGATAGAAGAAGAGTCTGACGGCAAACCATGATTTCATGATATCAAATCATATGTCAAGAACAAGGAATATCTAGTGGGTATTTCAGAGAACGACAAGAGGACTTTAAGAAGGTTGTCAATGAACTTCTTCTTAAATGGAGATGTGCTTTATAAGAGAAATCATGATATAGTTGTCCTCAGATGTGTGGATCAAGCGGAAGTGGAGAAAATCATTCAAGAGGTCCACGAAAGTTCTTTTGGGACTCATACAAATGGGCACGCAATGGCAAGAAAAATCTTAAGGGCTGGCTACTATTGGTTGACCATGGAGTCCGATTGCTTTAGCTACGTAAAGAAAGCCATAAATGTCAAATCTATGCTGATAAAGTATATGTACCACCCACCTCTTTGAATGTTTTAACATCACCATGGCCATTTTCAATGTGGGGAATAAATGTTATTGGACTCATCGAGCCTAAGGCTTCAAATGGGCACCGGTTTATCCTAGTAGCTATTGATTATTTCACAAAATGGGTTGAAGCCGCTTCTTATGCCAATGTGACGAGAAATATAGTTGTCAGATTCATCAAAAAGGAATTGATTTGTCGATATGGCTTGCCAAATAAGATAATTACTGACAATGCGACCAATCTGAATAATAAAATGATGAAGGAGTTGTGTGATAGTTTCAAAATTCAGTACCATAATTCTTTGCCATATCGTCCAAAAATGAATGGAGCTGTAGAAGCAGCAAATAAGAATATCAAGAAAATCATACAAAAGATGGTGGAGACATATAAGGATTGACATGAAATGCTTCCTTTTGCATTATATGGAATGGAAGCGGTACTTCCCATTGAAGTTGAAATTCTCTCGATTAGAGTCTTGATGGAAACAAAATTGGAGGAGGCTGAGTGGGTTCCATCACGATTTGACCAATTAAATCTCATAGAAGAAAAAAGAATGATAGCTCTATGTCACGGTCAACTATATTAAAAAAAGACTCAAAAAAGCATACGAGAAAAAAGTTCGTCCTCGAGAGTTTCAAGAAGGGGACTTGGTGTTAAAGAAAATACTACCCATAAAAAAGGATTCTCGTGGAAAATTGACCCCGAATTACGAAGGACCATATGTTGTGAAAAAAGCTTTCTCTGGGGGAGCTCTAATACTCACAGAAATGGATGGAGGCGACCTTCCACTTCCAATAAATTCAGATGCAGTCAAAAAATATTATGCTTATAAAAAAAATCAAAAATGGGTTCGCTAGGTTGAAAACCTGAAAAGGTGGCCTAGGCAAAAATTAGAGCATCCCGATGGATTGAAAACTTGGAAGAGCTGTCCATGCAAAAGTTAGGGATAAAAAAAATCAAGCGCTTCAAACTGGGGCAACTATTCTTGGAAGCTGACCAACGGGAGTGCCTAAATTACAAGAATGAATAGCAGTTGTTATCCCTTCAACTTAACCTAAACACAGTCATCCCTACATTGTAACCATTAGCTAAATTGTATTATTCTCAATGTAATGAATGTACATTTTCCAATCTTGTCATTCGATGCTATACATTACCCTCTTTCTAAGCTAATTCAGTCTCGTGGTTGTTGGTTTTAGTTTTTTTTTTTTTGTTATTTTATGATAATAAATTTTGGAATTTGAAATATGTGTTAAT
The DNA here is from genome assembly GCA_037974735.1 of Cicer chorassanicum. Classification (NCBI taxonomy): domain Eukaryota; kingdom Viridiplantae; phylum Streptophyta; class Magnoliopsida; order Fabales; family Fabaceae; genus Cicer; species Cicer chorassanicum. Next base: position 69,460,576 of record JBBPBP010009779.1, read on the forward strand.
ATTAAAAATATTTTAATTATTTTTGACACTTGAAAAATATATACACGGGATCTCGATAGATCCTCAACATGTATAGGTGCATGAAGAGTAATCATTTTAAACAATGGATTTTTGCTTTGCCTCGAAAAAAAAGCGGTCACTCGATAGATACGAAAAGTCATCATGTGGAAATAATATTTATTTTTATTCATCCATTGAATCTTGGGGCGTAGAAGAGCATAAGGATTGAGGAATTAAAGAAATGAACAAGAATTGATCTATAATGCATGACGCACATAAATCATGCATAATTTACTCATACTCACATGATCCATGCATCTTCATTGACACTTTACCTATACTCAATGCATAAAACATGCATGAATCATTCATACCTTATCGTTCCAATAGCAAGTATCATATACTTATTCTCCCTCTTTATCTACCTTCAAGATTGGACCAGTTACATTTTTTACTTCTATTGCTCTACGCATCGGTAATCAATCCGAAGACGATCACTTTCATTTTTGTCGATATACGCATCGGTAACCAATCCGAAGACGATCATTTTTATTTTTGTCGATTTACGCATCGGTAACCAATCCGAAGACGATCATTTTTATTGTTGTCGATCTACGCATCGGTAACCAATTCGAAGACGATTATTTTTATTTCTATCGATCTACGCATCGGTAACCAATCCGAAGACGATCATTTTTTCATTTCTGTCGATCTACGCATCGGCAAACAATCCGAAGACGATCATCCTCTCATTCTTGTCGATCTACGCATCGATAAACAATCCGAAGAAGATCATTTCCGTTGAACTGCGCATCGGTAACCAATCCAAAGACGATCACTTTCATATCTGTCGATCTACGCATCGGTAACCAATCCGAAGATGATCATTTTTTATTTATATGAATCTATGCATCGGTAAACAATCCGAAGATGATTATTTTCACTCATGTCGATCTACGCATCGGTAATCAATCTGAATACGATCATTTTGCATATTTCAAAAAATTGCATCTTTCCCACTTTAACATTTCAGGGGCACTTTAATGCACGCGTTTGTTATTGGACAAAAAGTAGGTCCTTATATTTACTTATCTTTTACTTGATAACATGAAAATGAAAATCATTGGTATTCATATTTTCATATTTTTGAAGTAAAATATAATTAAATAGGGGCAGCTGTAGTACCCTAATTTTGTCCAAACTTATTAAAATAAATCAAAAAAGGAAATTATATTTTAAAAAGGAAATAGAATAATTACATTGATACCTCATCAAATTACATTAAAATTAAAACCAAATCAATTTATAATCAAATTACAATTTAAACAAGCCTATGGTGCCTTGTCTTGCTCATTGTTGCCTTGCTCACTTCTGCTGATGCATTGCCTTGCTGATGCACTAGGCTTACACCAAAGTTTTTGTCCTCGATACAAAACAAGACCAAAAGTTGATATGTAGTGAAATAAGTAATAAAAGTTCAAACTCTCTTTGCCCTCAGCCTTTGTACACACTATACAAAACAAATAGACAAACTCTTGAGTTTTAAAAAATGAGCTAAAAGACAGATTAAAATTGCAAATAAAAATGCTCAGCAAATCAACAGATACAAACAAACATAAGCTAAAATCGTGAATAGATAAGAGATGTTGAAAAACACAGATGATGAGTAAAGGAAACTAAGCATCAAACAGGAAATCAGTGGAGAAGGACAAAAGCAAAGCAAGAAAGCAACTAAATAGATAAAAAAAACTCTATAAATACATGTTCGTTTATATTTTAAAGGCATCTGAGATTAACACTACTGATAAAAAAAACACATACCAAGAAAGAGGAGGAAGAAATCAGAGAAAGTATAAAAAACGCAAAGCTTCCATCAGTGACCGCCGCCAACCACCGTCAACCGTTACATTACTGCTGCCTTCTCTTTTGTTGTTATACACAGATCTACATCCGACACCTGGTTTGGTCTCTATCTTTTTAACTTGTTTGTTGGCTGATATATTTGCTTTCACTCTTAAAAATGATACTTGTATTTATTGTTTGCCTGAAATTGAGTTTCACACTCAAAACTTATACTTGTTTTTATTATTTTGTTTAAAGCTACGAATACATTGAAACCTTTTAAGTAGAAGTGATGAATGTCTATGGCAGCAGGATTTAAGGTTTTTAGGCAGCTAGTTTCTTTACGCAAAGCCAACTAGTAGCAGCATGCATTGTTTTTTTTTTATTTAGCTTGCTGTAACATCAACAAGCATTATTTAGGACAAGTTTCTTTTCTTCGACAGCCTGCAGCTAGGCTTTTGGTTAAGCTAGTAAGATTTTTTATATAAAAAAAATATTGCCTAGAATATAGTTAAATATAATTTTGGTTTAGTTATATGTGATACAGTTGTTATATAATCATAATTCTAAAATGCATTTTTTTTAATAAATTAATAATTATATAAAATTATTCATAAAAAAGATTAATTAGATGAGACATCTTTTTAATCTTTGAGTTGTTATGACACAAGTGGTACAACATGATAGTTCTAAAACTCTCTTTATTTATTTATTTATTTTATAAATAAATTAATCTAAAATCGACTTATAAATTTGTGCAATTAGATGTGATATTATTTTTTATCTTTGAGTGTTAAGACACATATTGTATAATGTAGTGGTTTTTTTTTAATTCATATCTAAACCGAAAATAATAAAATATTTTTAAAATTGTTAAATTAGATGTGACATCTTTTTACTCTTTAAATTTTTAATACACAAATTGTACTACTTGGCAATTTTAAAACTTAATATTTAAAACCGAAAATGATAAAATATTCTTACAAGGATTAAATTAGATGTGACATCTTTTTACTCCTTAAATTTTTTCAAGACACAAGTTGTACGACTAGATAGTCTTAAAACTTGCATTTTTAAATATTATTCAAATCAAACCAGTTCTTTTTTTTCAAAACTTTTTTTTTATCAACAACAAAACAAATCTTCTTTATAAATAATCAACACATCCGTATTTTTTACCCGAGAACTACGTAGCTTTGATTTGTCCATCGCATTGGGAGATACGTAGGAGCAAAATCACACTCTTGTCAAGCACATTAATAAAAAAAATCTCTTTTTTATTTTTTATTATTTTTTTTAAAAGCATACATTTATTTCAAAAAAAAAAACAATTGATACTCATATTTAATAATAAGGAGAAATAAGTATACTTAAATTAATATTAATTTTGCACAATTAATTATAGGTAACCGTTGTTTAACGGATGTCGTAGGGTTTCCCTACGCATAATCGACTCCCAAACTCAAATTTTAGTTTAAAAGACCATTTTTTATTTTATTTTTTAGGGTTTTCCAATATTTTCCCTATTTTAAAATAAACTTTGGTGGCGACTCTATTGAATTCAAGAAATACTCGAAATTTTAGGCCGCGACACTTTTTATACAACACTTTTTATACAAGATTATCGAGATATATATGATTAATTTGCAGGACCCACTATTGAATTTGAATTGTATAAACCGACCAATAGCACATGAACTCAATTGGTGAGGGTTTGAAAAAAAAAATTATATAATATAAAATGTGGAATTATTTTTTTGGAAAAATATATTTTTAATTCCTACAAAATTACGATATTTTAAGTTTAGTATCTAAAAAAAAACTTATTCACTTTTAGTCTCGATATATTTTATAGAAACTTTTTTAGAGACTAAAAATAATTTTTTTAGGTAAAAAAACTTTTCAAAATAAAGACTAAAAGTGAATAAAAAAAATTTTAAAGACTAAAAAGTTGAGAATTTTTTATTAGGGCTAATTTTATTTTACTCCCTTTTTTTAAATATTAAAATTACAATTTATTTTTATTAGGGAATCTAATTTTTAAGATTAGAATATGATCTCTAAAATGTTTAAGACAACTCTATTTATTTGTCGGATATATTAATTTCATATTTTATAAAAAATATATAAGTATACTGATTTTGACATTTTATATTAATGGATCCTAATTCTCTACCGGTTGATACCTAACATTCCAAAATCTCTAAATGGAGCCTCATACACCCCCAGAAATCAATACATGTATTAACCAAGAAAACACTTTAATGAAATCTCAACAAGGTGAAAAACATCTTTACAAAAAAATGATGAAAAACAAACTAAAAAAACTTTAAATATTTTAATTTTAGAGTTAAATATATTTTTATTCCTTACAAAATTATTATTCACTTTCATTATCTATTTTGATTTTAGATTCATGGCAATGTTTGGGTTATTGAGGGTAAGTATGAGTAGACAAGAACAAGACGGAGTCATTGATAGTGTTTGCATTGGTGCAGTGTTTCTTTGTTAGTGGCCTGAAGCATTTTTTGTCTTGGTTTAGTATAATAGTTTGGTGATGGTGAAAATTGTACACTTTTGATATGTTCATGTTTCTCAGTGAGCATGTCTTGTGCTAGTGGGACTATATTGTGGCAGAGGGAATATATTTTTGTTTGTAGGAATGTTCCTTTTATTTTTATTAATTTACGAAATTGATTTTTATATTTTAAAAGTAGATAATTCTATATTTTTAAAAATAACGATTTAACATATTTTAAATGATGTCAAATGCAATTTCATGATATAAAATCATTTAGATATATTAATTATTTATATATCATTAATTAAATTACAAATAAATAAAAAATTCGGCGTTGAAAGTTAAGTTTACGGTATTTTATTTTGATTTTATAAACGTTAATAATTCTATATCATTGTATTATATGTCACGTTGTTATTTTTTAGTTAAAAAATCATAAGGATAGACTAAAATTGTGACTTTTAAAATAAAAGACCAATTTCGTGAATTAATAAAAAAAAAACTAAAACTACAATTAAGCCTATATTTTTTATTGGTTTATTGTAATAGTTTGGTGAAAATTGTGTAATGATTGTTATTGATAATTCTTGAGTGGCATTATGGATAAATTTTAGGCTAAATACTACATGTTGTCTCTTAACTTAATTTCGATTAACGATTTAGTCCTTTATCTTTTTTTTTTCCCGATTTGGTCATTTATGTTTTTAAATAATTTCAGCGTTATCCTTTAAGTGGGGTTCCGTTAAGAAAAAGTTAAAAAATTCATCATCTGGATCATTGCATATGTTCACCAAACCTCTAGGAACGATTGTCACTGATCTGAAAGGATGTCTATAGAGTATAAATACTCCATAGCTTCAGCTTTAACGAATCAATCCTACTATCAAACTTAGAACAAACTTTGAACATTTTTCTGAAATATTTCCAAAACATAAAGGGTAACTTTTTCTAAAAACGGAAGAGAGTTTTTTTAACTTTTTTTTAACGGAACCCCACTTAAAGGGTAATGCTGAAATTATTTAAAAATATAAAGGGCCAAATCGGAAAAAAAAATAAAGATAAAGGACTAAATCGTTAACTGAAATTAAGTTAAGGGACCACACGTAGTATTTAGCCTAAATTTTAATATGGATAAAATGGATTGATTGAAAAAATCCTTTAATCCATCAAAATCTACTAAAAGTTAGTGAAAAATTATCCATTAAACACGAAATATAATCCGTTTAATATTTTTCATTAATCTAATAAATTATATATTTTCAATAATAAAAGTTTTTATTATTTTTAAAATTAATTTTAGTAATTACTCTAAAAACTGTTTTTTTAAGTTGAAAATATTTTTTAAAAATACTGTTTTTATATTACTTTTTAAAACTGTTTTTCATTTTTAAAAAGACAATATTATTTTTTTAATTTATTAAAATAAAATACTTTTATTTAATTTTTAAAAAACAGTTTTAAATAATTAAAAAAACAGTTTCAATAGTTTTATGTAATTAAAAAAAATTAAATAATTAAAACTGTTTTTGTAATTAAACTGTATTTTTAATTATATGAATTGTTTTAAATAACTTTAAAAAAATAATATTATTAATATAATAATAATGATAACAATAATTAATTAAGTAATGATAGAGTGGTGGTTGAGTGGCCAGAGGCGAAACTCCGACCACACTAGCAGACATGGAGTTTTGTCAATAACCTCGCAACGGCGGGCAGCGGTGCTTTCACGACCTCACAGTAGTGATCGGCTATGCTCCGAGGACTCACGATAGACAGAAGCAGAACTCTGACAACTCACAGTGTAGTCAGAAGCGAATCTCCTGTTGTGACCGACCATCACCTTCTACTATTAAATTAAAATAATTATTTTTATTTTAAATAATAAAAAAAAAGCAGTAAATATAATTAAAAAAAACGTTTTGAAAATCATTTTATATTGTACCAAACAAATTTTAAAAACAGTTTTTAAAATAACAACATAAAACCAATTTTTAAAATAAAAAAATATCATTTTTAAAAAATAATAAATAAAATTAATTTTAGAGTTAATTATTTTAAAATAATAAATAACTATTTTTTAAAATAATATCTAAAAATTGTTTTTGAAAATAATAAATAAACAATATATTTTAAAAAGAGCAATATTTTATTAAATAAATATTATTTGAAATAAATATAATAATATTTTTCTAAGAATATATATTTTAAAATAAAGGTAATAATCTATAGAATTGCATTAAAAAACATATGCGATTAATTGGATTTAAAAGAAGGTTGGATGATTGGATTCTTTTAATGAATGGATTGGATTCAATTCATTAATATTTTTATTGTATAATGGATGAATTTACAGTTAAATGAATGATAAGTAAATGAATTACTTTGCCACCTCTAATAGTCCACACTTTTGATATGATGTTAGTGTGTTTCTCAATTAGCATGACGGTGGGACTATATTCTATAATATAGGATATATGAATTTAATTTATATATATATAACAGAGAGAGAAATATATATATATATGGTTGGTACGAAATTTTTCTTCTCCGTTGTTTGATCAATAAAAAAGAGTTTTTATATTGTAAACCAATTACAATTGTTAGATTATTAAAAATATTTGACTTTTACCACTATTTTAAAAATATATAATTGTTAGTGTTGTGCTTCATACTCCATGAAAATTAAACTTTGTATATACGAGAAGATATCAAATTACATGTATAGTTTTATGTCAATGAATAACTTTTTACGGGATATATCTTGCAAAGCTAATGGTTAAATCGTTCACTAAAACTCTCTTTGGGAGTTTGGAGGGAAGAGGATGGGACATTTTGGAGGAGGCGAGTAGGTAAAAAAAAATAGAGAAAATATTTAGAGTATTTTTATTAGTAAAGAATAATAAATGAATACTTTTGATTAATATATTTTTAATATTAAAAGTATTATAACAATATAGATTGGATTTAAAGAATTTATGAAAGTCTTCGAAATCTTTCTTCTATGCAATTTTCTAGTTCTTCAAAATTAAGAGAATTTGTATTATAAAAAAAATAAAACTAAAAATAAAAACTCTCAAAACCCTCCCGTTCCAAATTCTTCCATTTTTTCCACTTCATCATTCTTTTTTTTTCCAAAACTCTTTAACACACTAGAGGGGAGGGAGTAAACATTGGAGTTGTTTGTTTAACATTTTATTTTTTTTGTTATAATATTTTTTAAAAAATAATTTAAAAATAAAACTTCAAATAAAAATTGATTTAAATAGTTTATCTTAAAATATGATTTTAAGCATTTTATCTATTTTCTACAACTTGTTTTGGATAATAAAATTTTAAAAAGTGATTAAAATGAAAAACTATTTTGAGAAGCTCTTTATAAAAATTATTTTTTGAAAAGATACCTTTCAAAAATCATTTAAAATATATCTCTTTCTCTTAAATCTAATAAATCAATAAAAATATTTCTCTAATCTCTTGAACCAAACATGTCACCACTTTTTCTCTATTCTTTCTTTCTATTAAAATTTCTATCATCTCTTCTATTATTGGATCCACTTTACATAAATCCTACTGCTAAAAGATGAAATCTAAAAAGAAAATCATATTTTGATAGCGCCTGCAAATAATTGTAACATGAATTACTAATTCAGTGATCGAAACCGTAGAGTGCTATTGGATTATTCCTTGAAATTGTAGTGCATATGCTGCACTTTAAATCTTAAATAATATTCTAAACTAATTTGACGTTGGAAACTAGTATTTTAAGGATCAAATTAATTTAAGTATTCAATTTTAGGGTCTAACATGTTTCATAAAATTTTGTTTGAATTTATAACATTTCAAAAAGACTATTCTAATAGCACACAACACTAAACATTGATAAAATTAAATAAATAAAAAAATAAAGTGATTATATGTAATTACAAATGTTATGTGCATGACATGTGAAGTGTGAAAACCTGCTAAAAAAACAAGTAAATAAAAAACATCATATACTTAGATGGTGAAAAAACGAATAAATAAAAAATATCATATACTTGGATGGAAAATCTTTGTAACCTATGGTGATCCACTTCCTTTTTTTTTCTTTTCTTTTTCTTGTTAGCACTCTTTTCTTCTATATCGTTTGAAGAGAGATAGTTAAAGGTATTTGTAGCCTGAAATAACTTCGTTAACTTGTTTTTCTATTATTTTATTTAAATAAGTATTTTTTATATATATTTATTATTTTTGTCATTTTGTTTGGGCTTTCGCCATCTAAATGCGACATTTTTTTTGTCGTTATTTTAGTGTGGTATTTTGGTTTCCTATCTCAGTCGCGGTGTTTTAGTTTGTTTCAAGTATTTTGTACTTCGTATGTTGAAATATTTGAGAATAAATCGTTTTGTCGGTACTTTATTTTGAGTAGGGGGCTTATAGATGTTATCACCAAATTCAACAACCTCTCAATCTTACATATGATTCGTCAACACATGGTTGAATTGGTCATATCAGAGACCATGAGCGAACACCAACAAATATTTTTTTCGTAGATGGATGAGATTAAATATTGTAAATTTTGCGTTATTCTTCTTGACTATTGGCTATATGCGAAAGAAATTAATTTAATTGTTAGGATTAAAATGTTAATTTGATAATTCCTCACTAGCTTCTGAAATGTTTATATATCTTGATCGTGTGTTTTTTACTTTCTTAATCATTAGTATTAATCTCAAAATATAAATCGAGAATATTTCAATTCATTATCAATTTGATTGTATTGTTTTTGTTTTACTATTTGAATGAAGCTTAATTTTTTTTAAATAAATAAATGTGAACTTGATAGGAATAACTACAAAACTACAAAATCAACCCAAGGGCACTTGGATGAAATTGTAAAGGTCTCTTACGGCTTAACTAGAAATCTTAAGTTCAAATTGTGGTGAGAATTTTACCGCCACTATAATACTACCCAATTAAAAAAAATTGCAAATATCAAATTAATGAACATTAAAGCAATTAATGTGATTGCAACAAGGTTACAGAGGTTTACAAGTTCAATAGAGTAAACACTCATGAATGTTATCAAATAACAATAATATATGTATTTAGTCTAGAATAAGTACCAAAAACAAAGAATAGTATATTTACATAGAGAACAAATGCATAATTAAATCTAATAATTAATAATCTATCATTTACCAACAACTTGTAGAAGTATGAGCAACTGAAGAAAATAGTAAGAGGCACCCCCAATTGTAGCATACTGCAATTTCTCTTTTCCTTCTATTGCTAAAAAATCATTGTCTTTTGAACGATTAAATCCTCCAGCTAACCATCCAACATTTTTGTAACCTCCATTGTAAAGCTTTGATGCTGCTGTTATTGATCTGAGTCACACACCAAAAAAAACCAATAAATATTTTGCTTTGTTGCCATAATAAATAATAAACTTGTTCTATAGGCTAAGATATATGATTTAATAATGCTTTTAAATTGTGATGAATCACATACACAAATGAAAAATATACTTTTTTGTCTCATATTTTTGAGCCATAATACTCTTAAAAAAAATTGGGTCATGTGTTGTTGGTTTTGTTGCATACCCAAATGGCCGACAACAATAATATTTCGTTCTCAAATATAAACAAAAGCATAGTAATAAAAAGTTGATATATCTTGTTCAAAATTTAGACTAAAACATCTTTTTATTTTACTCTACTTTTTTTTATATTTGAGTTCGGAGGAAGAAAAACTTATAGAAATTGTTGAAGAAACATAATATAAGACAAGTAAATATTGCAAATGTGACATATAATATTTCAAATTTTATTTTTTTCTTTAATTATTTCTCTCTTTCTTATACTCAACCATGATTTTTCTAATAAATTATTAGCTTCAAATCAATGTTATTGATTATTTTATTGATTAAAAAAAAACTTGATTAATGTTGAGATTAATGATAGGTCTGGTAAGCCATGTTTAGAAGCTTGTAAATCTTTGTTTTACAAGGGAAACAAACAAATAATCAGCCTGTTAATTTCAAAGGAAGTTAATTGGATCTACATTTTCATGTTTGTTCATAATTACTAAGATGGCTACCCTTATATTTTTCAAATAAACAAATAGCATTTTATCATTTGCCGTGGCACAGTAAAATTGTGTTTTTACTTCTTTTTTAGGCAAAATTGTGTGTTTTCACCAAGACAAAAAAACAACATGTTTCAATTTTCTTTTTTATAACCATGGTATAAGTCAAAGTATTTAATTTTGTTAACAACAACTAATCTTTGTTGGGGCTGTTGGCATATAAGGTGATTCTCTTATCTTAACCAATTTTTATTTTATATATGTATGAGATTAAACTCTAAGTTACTTGTTTTTGTTTTAAATGCTCGAATCTCCTACCACTCAAATCAATCACGTGTATATTATACAATATAAGGCGGGTTTTTCGGCAGATCAACATAATATATGATATACCATGAATTAATATTCTAAAAATCACCTGAAATTTTAACATGATTTGCGACACTACTTCTTAGAAGTAGAATTTCACAACTTTATCATCTATACAGTTGAGATAATGATTTGATTGATGTTGGATTGACTGAGTTCAATTTTGAGAGAGACATTTGTTTTTTCTGGTTTTTATTCAATTGATGTAAATCTAGTCATTTTTTTAGTCCTACAAATAAAGAGACCATGAACTTCTACTTTCATAAGAGAATATTTATCATTGTTAGAGTTTTAAACAATTTTCTAATATTAATTTACAGTAGACCATTTATCAAACTAGTTTACGATAAAATTTACCCGTAATATGATATAAGTAATGTTTTAAAGGTGAGATCGTACAAGTCATACTATTGTATAAAATTGTTGTCAAGGGCATATCTACAACTCAATTTAACTGTAACTTAAAACTAAAACTATATTTTACTTTTGAAAATTCGGAAACATAAAACCAAAAACTATATGAACAAAGCCTTTTTTTTTTGTCAATACATGAACAAAGCTTAAATAACCATATTCTGAAAGAAAAAAAAATCGACATGTTTACCTTAATCCTTCTCCACATGCCACAAGAACCTTAGTGTCTTTCCCAGGAACAACATTTTCCACTTGACTAAGAAATTCATAGTTAAATGTAGTAAAATATTGACCAGTCCACAATCCAATATAACCAAAATGAACCCATTTCTTAACCAAAGTTAAAGGACCATTATCCTTATCTTCCACAAACATTGGCACGTGCAAAGACCCTTTCACACGTGCCTTTTCTCTCTCCCAATTGGGTCTAACATCAAGTAGAATAAAACCTTCTGAGTTCATAATTGTTGAAGCTTCTTTTGGCCAAATTGTTCTTACTTTACCACTTTCTATTAGTTGCTTTCCATTGTTGCCATTGGTTGAAGCATTGATAACTTGAAATTTTGTGGTTCTTTTTCTTTGTGTTGTTGTGAAAGGGTTGTTTTGTTTTTGTGTTTTGTTACTTAGAATTGAAGTTTTGAATTGATTGTTCAATTGGGTTGCCATATTTTGATGTTATGAAGAATTTGATTGACTTTTTTTTTTTTTGGGATGATAAGAATGTAGTATTAACAACCATAAGTAATGGGTTTTTTAGATTTCATTTTTGTCTGTTTGCTACTTGCTTTTTATCAATCTATCTATTTATATTGAATGACATTATCTACTTTTCTGTTTCTTTTTTTTATAAATATATATATACAATTCTCCAACTAAATATTGTAAAGCTTTACCAAACTTTATTTTGGGTTCTTTTTAACTTTTGAAGTCTACACTCAAAAATAATTCAAGGACAAGAAATCTTAATGAAATTAAGTTTGCATTAGATTTTAGGAGAAAATTCTTTAAATAGAAAATGTTTTAAAGTTGGTGATGTGGTGTGAATTCGATGGTTTATTGATTAGTTGTTTTGAATAATTTGTATTAGGCATTTGCTCAACTAATTAAGTGCTTTTTTTTTTTCTCTCTAAATCCTCTGATCCTTTGTTTCCAAGATGAAAAGATTTTTCATAATCTAATTTCGGTTGGGAGAAACTTAATTAAGTCTAAGCAACAATAATTCTAGTTAGAGATTCAAACTCACTCGTATTCTTTCAAATAATTCTTCACTCATTGAAGTTTATTAATTATTTAAGTTTAATCACTTAGTACAATTAAGTACATGTTTGATTTCACTTTTGACAAGCCAAAAATGATTTGGAAAACTTAAAATTGATTTTGACATATTAGAAGATTTTCGATTAACATTGATTTTGCTAGTAGAATTGAGCTAGAATTCATAGTTTATGTCTCCGAACATGATTTAAGTCATTTCCCGAGTGTGTATTCTTAGATCACTGTTATTAAAGATGTAAAATTAGTTGTAAGTTAATTCATTTAGTTAGGTGTTTGTTACTAATTAATTACTCTAATTAGAAATTAGTTGTTCAAATTTGAGTATATAACCTTCACTATACCTACTATTGAAATGATTTTTCTTATTTATCAATACAAAAGTTATCTCTATTTTCCTTTCTTTCATGCTTAATATTAATATTTTGCATATGCATTTTGATATCAATTATCCAACTACTTTCTTTCTCAAAATTTTTTGAGAAATTTTTTATTGAAGGTTAATTGACTCATTTGATTCTTGAACAATTTGTTCATTTTCCTCTCATTCTTGGAGGTAATTTTGCATGGGCACCATTGCACCGAGGAAGCATTGGCCGAGTGGAAGTCTTTTGAGCATGTGGAGAATAGAATCAAATTTACTTCTCATCCTTATACATGGAAGATAGAAAAGATTTCTCATATTACTGAAACGAGACATTGCAATAATTTATTTGAGAATGGAGGCTACAAATGATACGAGGGTTTAGATAAACTTTGGCAGCTATAAATTGAACTTTAATAACTAAATAAAGTAACTTCAAACATAGTTCCACAAAACTTGAAATATCAATACTTTCTCAAACACATTTGCATACTAGAAAAATACTTAATTGACATTTTTCCAAAATTATAAAATTTTCAATTTTAACATTTTCATAACACGTTTTTAAATAAAATTTGCCAAAAATCTCAAAATTTAAATTTTCTAAAATCCTTTTCAATTTCCAAAATAGAGATGTTATTTCAGAAATTTCAAAATTAAAATTTTTCGAAATAAATTTTCTATTCTAAAAAATTCACTTTTGAAAATGCAGAAAATTGAAAAAATTAACCCTACTTCTTAATGTCTTGATAAAATTGTGATAAATGATTTTGGATGTTAATTTTTGGGTTAATAATGTTTTTGGTTTTTGTAATATGAGTGTAATGTAATTTAACTCTCCGTAAAATTTTATTTTTTTAATTTAGTCTATGTACTTTTATATCCCTCCACTTTTAATCTTTTTATGATGTTTACTCACCAAAAAACAATTATGTGTCAAAGTGATGTGCCAAACAAAAAACTTTCTTGTTATTTTTAATGATATATCCATTTTGATGGGGAATAAACACAGAAACACAATAACAAGTAATACGCAGCGGATATAAAATTCCCCCAACTTGCAAGAACCCGTGAGGAGCAACAACAAATATATGGTAGCAAATTAATCAAAATAAAAGAGCGTAAAGAACCGATATTTTAACGTGGAAAACCCCTCAATGCAAGGGTAAAAACCACGGGTCGTCCAGACCAAATAAATAGCTCCACTATAATCAAATAAGGGTACAAGAGAGTCTCAAAAAGATGCACCAAGTGTGCCTACAACCAGCCAAAATAACAAAGCACTAAAGCTTACAAATGGAAAGCAAGAAGAAGTAAAACATCTAAAAACCTGCTACTGTGCGAGCCTGATATCTCCCTCTCCAGAAGTCGTTTCGCCGATCCGACCGTTGAAAATGAAGCCCTGAATGTTGCAAACCTACTGTCCAAATTTCAGCCCGATCCAACGGTTAAGGAATGCGCAATCGATGTTTTTCTGAGACTGATTTAACAAAATCGGGAATAAGGTTTACTCTTCTCTTTTCTCTTTTGGTGGCTGCCTTTTCTCTCAAAATAGTCTCTCTCTTCCCAACCCTAATTAGACCACTCTCCACTTAAATAAGTGAGACACATGGACTACAATATTTGAGCTTTTCTCCACATAGGAAGGGAGCCCAATACCCAACACATCTCCCCCTCACAACTATGTAGAGATAATCACCAAACCGGCGATATCACAACAAGTTTCAAACTTCCCTCTTGGTAATGCTTTAGTCATCATATCAGAACCATTATAATCAGTATGGACTTTAGCCAACTCCAACAACTTAGCTTCTAAAGCATCACGTATCCAATGATACCTCACATCAATGTGTTTGGACCTGTTATGAAACGTCGAATTCTTACCAAGATGAATATCACTTTGACTATCGACAAATAATACATATTTATCCTGAATAAACCCAAGCTCAGCCTTAGAGTTTTCCATTTGAAACCTTTGCAACACTCTCTCAATATAGTGTTCTTGTGACATCCAAAGTTTCTTCTCCTTTCTGTCACGCATGATTCTTATGCCAAGAATCTGTTTAGCTGCTCCCATGTCTTTCATGGCAAATGACTCGCCCAACTGCTTCTTTAACATGTCAATGTTGGAAATATTTTTCCCGACAATAAGTATGTCATCAACATATAATAACAGGATAATGAAATCATCGTTAGAAAATTTTCTAACAAATACACAATGGTCAGAAGTAGTCTTCATGTATTCTTGGTCACACATAACAAACTCAAACTTTTTGTACCACTGCCTTGGAGCTTGCTTCAAACCGTATAGACTCTTTCTTAGTCTACACACATAGTCTTCCTTGCCTTCAACAAGAAAACCATCAGGTTGCTTCATGTAAATCTTTTCCTCCAAATCACCATGAATGAAAGCTATTTTTACATCCATTTGCTCTACCTCTAAGTCAAGAGTAGCTGCCAAACTCAACACGATTCTAATTGATGTCATTTTTACCACAGGTGAGAAAATCTCATTAAAATCAACACCCTTTCTTTGACGGAAACCTTTCATCACTAATCTAGCTTTATACCTTGGAGACTTTGAGTTACTCTCAAGTTTCACTTTGTAAATCCACCTGTTTTCCAAAGCCCTTTTGCCTTTTGGCAACTTCACCAAATCATAAGTATGATTATCATGCAAGGATTTCATCTGATCATGCATTGCATCCAACCACATTTGACTTTCTTCACTCTCCATGGCCTCTCGAAACCACTCAGGTTCCCCTTCATCAGTCAAATTCACATACTCATCAGAAACATACCTTGTAGATGGTTGTCTCTGCCTCTTAGACCTCCTGAGTTGGGTTAGAGATGATTCAGAAGCATCATTAAGATTCTCATCGTGTGACAACTCATTATCTTCACTAGTTGGCATATTTACCTCATCTCAAAGTCGATGATCATCAACACAATCATGTGGCTCATCATTCTGATCATTACCATCAGTAGTATCCAAATCAGGAACAAGTGACTGAACTGGATCACCATCAGATAAGACGTTATCTCTCTCAGGTGTAGTATTATCCACCTTATCAATGTCTTCAATAGTTTGGTCTTCCATGAACACTACATCACGACTTATAATAACCTTTTTGTTTATAGGATCGTATAACTTGTAGCCAAATTCATCCTCACCATAACCAAGGAAGATACATTGCCTTGACTTTGCATCCAACTTGGATCTTTCATCCTTCGGAACATGCACAAAAGCCTTGCAACCAAAGAGTCTCAAGTGATCATACTTGACATTCTTCCCAAACCATACCTTGTTTGGTACCTCACTATTCAAAGCGACGGTAGGAGTAAGATTAATAACATGCACCGCTGTGTACAGTGCCTCACCCCAATAATGTTTAGGCAACTTAGCTTCAGAGAGCATACACCTCACTCTCTCAACAAGCGTCTGATTCATCCTCTCTGCTAAACCATTCAGCTGAGGAGTTTTAGGAGGAGTCATTTCATGTGCTATACCTTGTTGTTTGCAATAGACATCAAAGGGTCCGCAATACTCACCATCGTTGTCAGTACGAACACGTTTCAGCTTCTTGCCTGTCTGCCTCTCAACCAAAGCATGAAATTATTTGAATTTCTCCAACACTTGGTCTTTTGTCTTCAGAACATAAACCCATATTTTCCTGGAACATTCATCAATAAAAGTAACAAAATAAAGTGCACCACTAAAAGATTTTACCTTTAAAGGGCCACAGACGTCAGAATGCACCAACTGAAGCAACTCTGACTTTCTAGAGGGAGGATGCCTTTTGAAGGATACTCTAGTTTGTTTACCAATTATGCAGTGAGAACATTTCTCCAAATCTACATTTTTCAATCCTGGAAGCACATCTTTTCTAGCTAAACAATTTAACCCCTTTTCATTGATATGGCTAAGCCTTCGGTGCCACAAAGATGATTCCGTATCCACGGCATTCACACTGTCTTTTGCAACTAAAGCTTTTGTCCAATACAGTTTACTAATTTTCTCCCCTCTAGCCACAACCAAGTTACCTTTACTGAGTTTCCACTTTCCAGAAGCAAAATGATTATCAAAACCACTTTCATCAAGCATATGCACGGAGATCAAATTGAAGCGAACATCCGGAGCATGTTTGACTCCTTTAAGCAACAATTGCATTCCCATGTTGGTTTCCAAGCATACATCACCAACACCAATTACCTTAGATACACCATCATTACCCATCTTCAAAACTCCAAAATCACCTGAAGTATAAGATGTGAAGAACTCCTTCCTTGGTGTAACATGTAGTGTAGCACCACTATCAATTATCCACATGCTCTCATCAGATACAAGATTAATTGACTCATAGTCACGGAGAATAACAAGATCATCACTAGTAGCAGTAGTAACACGGTCATCATCACGACCCCTTTGTTTCTGCTTACCTTTCTTGCCTTTGTTCTCCTTTTTCCACAGAAAACAATTCTTCTGTATGTGCCCTGTTTTATGACAATAATGACACTCCACATTTTTGTATCTAGACTTGGACTTGCTTCTACTGTTTTCTCTACCACCCTTCGGTTCTTTTTTCTGACTTCTCCCCCTATTTTCAGTGACAAGAACTTCAGATTGAGATGAAGAACCTTGTGCCTTCCTTCTCATCTCCTTATTCAAAACACCACCCTTAGCCGTTTCCAAAGAAACAACACCATTAGGAGCTGAACTCGTTATAGAAACCCGAAATGTCTCCCAAGACTCTGGTAAAGATAACAGTAAAAATAATCCCAATAGCTTATCATCAAACTTGATATCCATTCCAGACATTTGATCAAGGAGCCCCTGAAATTCACTCAAGTGGTCCGAAATAGACGTTCCCTCCTTATATTTCAAACTTATGAAACTATTCAGCAAGAATAATTTATTATTCCCTGATTTAGATGCGAACAAAGTCTGTATCTTATCCCTCATAGTTTTTGCATTTGTCTCATTAGCAATATGATTATAAACATTATCTTCTACATAATGCCTAACAAAACCACATACCTGTTGATGTTCAAATTCCCAGTCTTCCTTAGATTTAGTATCCGGCTTTTTAGAACCAAAAATAGGAAGATGCATTTTCTTCACAAATAACAAATCTTTCATCTTGCCCTTCCATAAATGGTAGTTAGTACCATTCAAGCATACCATCTTTATATTCATATTTCCCTCCATCCTTCAAGCAAGTCAAATAACCCTTTAACCAAGAGCTCTGATACCACTCTGATGGGGAATAAACACAGAAACACAATAACAAGTAATACGCAGCGGATATAAAATTCCCCCAACTTGCAAGAACCCGTGAGGAGCAACAACAAATATATGGCAGCAAATTAATCAAAATAAAAGAGCGTAAAGAACCGATATTTTAACGTGGAAAACTCCTCAATGAAAGGGTAAAAACCACGGGTCGTCCAGACCAAAGAAATAGCTCCACTATAATCAAATAAGGGTACAATAGAGTCTCAAAAAGATGCACCAAGTGTGCCTACAACCAGCCAAAATAACAAAGCACTAAAGCTTACAAATGGAAAGCAAGAATAAGTAAAACATCTAAAAACCTGCTACTGTGAGAGCCTGATATCTCCCTCTCTAGACGTCGTTTCGCCGATCCGACCGTTGAAAACGAAGCCCTGAATGTTGCGAACCTATTGTCCACATTTCAGCCCGATCCAACGGTTAATGAATGCGCAATCGATGTTTTTCAGAGACTGATTTAACAAAATCGGGAATAGGGTTTACTCTTCTCTTTTGGTGGTTGTCTTTTCTCTCAAAATAGTTTATCTCTTCCAACCCTAATTAGATCACTCTCCACTTAAATAAGTGAGACACATGGACTACAATATTTGAGCTTTTCTCCACATAGAAAGGGAGCCCAATACCCAACACATTTTCATTATTTGACTTTATTTTTTATTTAAAAATAATTTATAAACAAAAATAAAATAAAAATATGTCACATTCTTCATCTTCTTCCCGTCTCCTACCCAATTCACCTCACCTTACCAATTTTTTTTCAATCTTATCCTTACCTTCATCACCTCAATTTCTTCCACAACCCCAACCCCAAATATTAATTCATTTGGTCATTTAATTAAAATAACTACCATATATTTAATTAGAAGTTGATTTTTAGTGAGTTAAATTGAAATAGAGATTTAGATTTCATGAAAAACTTAAGTTTCACCTCTACATTTGTGACTCGAAACGTTGTTGCTACTGATTGCTTTTATAAATAATAATTTGTATTTTGTATGATTGTCAATCCACATTGTTGAAGATAAATGATTCCGTTTGTTACCAAAGATTAAAAGGAAAAGATTAAAGACGCATTGGATACTCTCTCAGCAGAAAACAAAAAAGTTTAAATATATTTTTGCTAATTTTTTTAATTAAATGAATTAATATTAATGCATGATAACATCTAATTAAATACAAGGTATAAGATTTTAGGATGTGGGGTTGGGTTGAAGAGGAAGTGGAGGTAAAGATAAGCTTGAGGAAAAAATGGTGATGGTGAGGTGAGTTGGGTAGGTGAAGGAAGAAGATGCAGTACTTTTATTTTATTTTTGTTTATAAATTATTATTAAATAAAAAATAAATGATGACTCAAATAATAAAAATTGACACATCCTTAAAAAATTATAGAAAAATTATTTGTATGTCGTGTTACTTTGTCACATAATTGTTTTTTAGTGAGTAGACTTCATAGATGACTAAAAATGGAGGAATCTAAAATTGTTTGTAGGGACTAAATTAAAAAATAAAATTTTACATTAACTAAAATTGGAGTAGACTCATATTACAAGGGCCAAAAGTACTATTTGAAGTGTGTCAGACGCTAAATATGAATACTTCTTTTAACAAATATTCGATTCATCATATTGTAGAGGTCTAACCCAATTCGCTAGATTCAACCCCGTTGGTTGGATATTTAATTTTTATTTGTTGTGATTAAAGGTAGGTTGAGTGGTTTAAGAGGTTTGTAGGGATACAATTATAATGTGTAAGATATATGATGATTTTTTCACACATAATTGGTAAGTTTTCTAAGCCAAATACAACTATTGGGCCGAGAGATACATGAATGGTCTTTGTAAATAGAATATTTTTTAATTTTGGTCGCCGTAAATATTTTTGTTTGCCTTTTATCCTTGCAAAATTAAAGACTATTATTTTTTATTCTTCATATTAATTTCCATTACAAAAACGGTGATGTGGCTTACAAAGTCATATTTAATCATATTCAGCACCGAGGCCATTTAATATATAAATGACTTGATACATTGACTCTAGCATCAATCTCCATCTTCAATAAACTACATCTCCATTGTAGAACTCTAGCATCAAACCTATCTCTCCACTTCCCACCCTCAACCTCATCTCTAGCCCCAAACACATCCCTCCTCCTTCCACATACCAAACCCAAAACGCAATACACAAACCCAACCCCATCGTAAACATTATCCTAAAACCTCCGCCAACAACCCCTAAAACCCATTTCTTCCCCTCCCCGACGTAAATAATTTTTTGTTCTTTTTAAATGTTTGAAACTAAAAAGAGTTTAGAATAAAAGAATTAAATTTATAATTTGTAGAAGAATTTTTTAGGGTTTAGGGTAAGGGAAAAAAGAAACAAAAATTCCAATTTGTAGTTTAAAATTCTCACCCTCAATCTTTCATTATTCTTTATTAATTTGAAATAGACTCTATTAATGAGAGAGATGAAATGTGGTTTAGAAGTGGTGGGAAAATGTATAAGGGAATAGATTAGATTGAGGTGGGATAGATCATAAGAATATGAAATTTTTTAGGTTTAAGATTAAAATTTGATGAAGATTTTTGGGTTCAAGTTGAAAACAATCGACCTTTCTAAATCTCCTAGTTTTCTAATTTTAATTTAAAAACAAAAAATAATGAGGAAACGTGCTACATTATGAAAAAAAATGTCACGTCACAAGTGTGACATGGATCCCGGTTTGCCACATAAGTTTTTTTTTTGCAACAATTTATAACATCATGGACCCAAAAAATAGTTTCACATTTTGTAGGGATAAAATCCAAACAAAAAAATGTATAAATACCAAAATCAAAATATATTATATTTGTACGGATCAAACATATATTTAAACCTTAGCTAAAAAATACAAATCATGTGCAAATTCATTTTTGGACGGAAAATCAAGCAAAGTGTGAAGAAGTAACATATTGTCGGTTTGAACCCACACTGAATGGTGGACATCGAATCGGGTAGGGCAAATTTGGTCCAAAAAACCCCAACCGAAGGACAACCGAGGAAGGTATAATGGAACTCATTTCCGACGGTTAGAGACTGCGGGTTTAATGTGTCAGGTTGTTTTTGTTCCCCGTTATAGTTATTGTTTTAAGTGTTATATGCTTTTGTATAATTATACATATTTTTGAAGTTACTAATTCACTGTTTATTATTTGCTTACCCTGATTGTGTTATGGATTATAAGTTCCTACCTAAGTGAGTAAATAAACCATGAAATTACTTCTTAAGATTTGAGTTAATTTTAATTGTTGACAAGATTTTGTTGGTTACTTATTGAATGATCTTGTTGCTTGTTTCTTGTCTACCGAACTATGATTTTGTCACTTTTGTTTTATATGCATAGTTGGAAATAATAATTTTGATTGACCACCTGGATGTTTCAAGTTATTAATTTCATTCACTTAACCTAGTTATCAAATGTCATACCTTACCAGTTATTTGTTTTAAAGTTTCATTTTCACCCTTAATCAATTTAAAACATTTAGTCTTGATATGAACCTGTTTAAAGTGTTTGATCTAATAACTAATTGATTAAAACATTGATTTTTGTATGAATTATATGTTTAAAACTTCAAGTATTGACTTTTAATAGGTACAAATTATTATTATTCTTGTTGAAACTCAATTTAGAGAAAAAAAAAAGAATGTTTCGTTCTAAACTTTGAGTTAGATGGGAATTATATCTCGTAAGTTTACAGTTTTAGTTTTGACTAAAAAAAAATTCTTATTTTGATTTTGTGTTGGCTTGCGTGAAGAAAATAATCGATTTTAAATTGTGAATGTTAACATTAAATCACTTGATAGTGTTGATGGTTGTATCTATATGAGTAGAGTTTTGATATTGGTTTTGAAAATAATTTAGAATGATCGTCATGATTTTAAATAGTATGAAATTCATATTATTAGCAATAGAAATTCTTGAATATTGGAGGTTGGTAGAACTTCGAATTTTTTTTAAATGACATTTTGAAGGAGTTAAAATTTACTTATTTTATAAGATGAAAATAACTTTTGAATTACACTTGATTATTTTAAAGAAATTAAATTGAGTTGAATTTTTATTGATTTATAAAATAACAATAATTCTATACTACTGGTTTTATTTAATGTTTAAAATAGCTTAAAATTTACGGCATGTTTTATTATGTCTTGTTTTTAAGAAAATTAAAAAGAGTTGTTGTTACGTTGGTTAGGAGATGGTGTGAATATTGAAATGTGAGCGTGTTGGGATATTTGTTTGAAATTATTGATTTATTGATTATGATATTATGAACTCATTAGAGTTTAACTTGATGTTAGAGTTTTAGATTTTAAGAACTCATTAGTGATATATAATAGTACTAATTAAAAAGAAAGGGGGTCAAATGATAAAGTTTCTACTAATTGAGAAAGAGAAGAAAAACAAAATTTTTAAAAGAATTATCTCAATAGTCAAACTTTTTTTGAAAAATTATCTAAATTTTAGATTCTATAATCGATGTATTTTATGAGTAGAATGTTTTTTTTTATTTGTAGAATTATAGTTATTGTGTTATCATTGTTGAAATGTATATTTGAGTTTAATATGAGAAAGTGACATGTTGCTTGTACATCTTTTCTTGTTATATGAATTAACCTAACAAAATAGTATGTATCATATGGATTGGTATGTGTAGAGTGTATCATGTAAATTATGTGTCAAGAGACTACAACTTATTTTACCATTTTTTTTACTATAAAACTGCAATTTTTTTTATTAGGGACCCAATTTTTAAGATTAGAACATGCCTTTAAAAATCTCTAAAATTGATGGTGTGTTATGCTTTAGACCAATTTTGTGTCTTGATTGAAACTGAGGATCTATCTATAGATATGTTGAGTAGTTGGTGTGAGAGGAGACTGTTATTTTGTAGATTTGTCAATTAGTGTAATTCATTATCATAAACAAATATGTCTTATGCATTGTGTCATGTACACTACTTTAATGTATATAAATATATAATTTTGTTTTTTTTTT
>JBBPBP010009779.1:69484148-69512635 GCA_037974735.1 Cicer chorassanicum
TATATATATATAATTTAAATCTTATTTTAGAATATAAGTTGAAAATAATAATTTTTATAATGATTAATTATTTAGATAAGTGTTTTTGACGACTAAAGTACGAGTGATTTTAGAAATCGTATAGATTTTAAAAATACATGTGATTTACTTTATTTTTAATTGTATTTAGAAATATGATTTGTTTTAGTTGTTTTTATTTAGACGTGATTTATTGAAAAGTGATTTAAGGAAATGGTTTGAATTCCCAAGGATTTTCGTGTGTGTGCGCTAAATGTGTCACCTTTAAAGTGGTTTATGTACTACTTGATTCAATTTGGTTTGTTAGCGTGTTGTGTCTTCTAATAAATAATTATTTATCTTATTTGCTACTTGGAAATCTATGTTTTAGTTTGTTGTAACTTTTAAATGATGATTAATTCAAAAGAAAATTTGAGCGTGATCAATTTGGAGCAGTTAGCCTTCTATGAGAGTATGTTACATGTGTTTGAATCATCGTTTGAGTTATGAGTTGAACGTAAAATGATGGTGCTAATTTTTGAATTAACTATGTGAATGTGTATGTGATTATGTAAATATTAAATTGTTTGTGTTTTAAGTGTTCTAGTTGTTGGGAATTAGTGTATAGCGTTAGTAGTCGAGAGCATCTAAAAGTGAAATAGTTCTATATTTCTACAATCGGATTATTAATTATATGTTGATGTAAGTGTCATTTCTTTTGTTGTTGTAACTAGTTGTAAATTACAAAGAAATTATTGTGAATGTGTAATTAAGTAAGTTTTTAACTTGAAGTAAGGAGTAGGAGTTGTGGCGCCGCCTTCGTACTCCTGAACCACGTTAAAAATACTTTTAATTACCCCTGTTTGAATTTGAATGACTGTAGTTATAGCTAACTTAAGTAGTTGACTACATGAGTAGGAGGGACTAGCTACCCCGATGACTCATCGTCAATAAAAGAGGCAACGATAACCCATTGTTATTATTGTTATAGATACTTATTAATTTTATTTTAGAATTAGTTAGAAACCATGTTCACCTCTTATACAACTTTGAGTGATTACGAGTCTTATGTGGCATCAACGTTGAATGTTAATAACTGATTATGTGAGGCGAATATTAGGTTGGTGGTGTGTACTTAAATTAAACATTCAATTAAGTATGTTTGATCTTCTAAGTAATTTGTTTAAAATGAATAAGGACATTGTGTTAGTATCTTATTTGTTCTATATTCTCTCATTTCATAAGGACTAGAACTATTGTATGAGTTCTATAAATGAATTTTGTTTATAAGAATTTTGTGTATGAGTTCTATAAATGAATTTTGTTTATTCACCAAAAATTTCGAGGACGAAATTTCTTTAACGAGGGGAGAATTGTAACACTCCAAATTTTATAATAAATTATTTTATTAATTAAATAGGATTTTAGATAATTAAATTGGTGTTAAAATTATTTTGGAATATATGTTGATTAGTTTTATGATTAATTTTCTTTATAGGTGTGTCTTCTATGATGTGTTAATCTTGTACATATTTGACCAAATATGTTATATGAATAATAAATGTTATATTTTATTATTTTATATATTTTTCTAAAAATAATAGTATATTAGTGTAAATATTTTAAAGAGTAAGATTTATGAGATTTTGCGTGTATATGTGAGTTGGTAATTAATATGATATTTTCTTGTGTGTTTGACTAATATTAAATGTATGTGCACTTAATTATATTTAATTATTTCTAAATATATCTTATTTTAATTATTTATTTTATAAATAATTATCTTGAGATAGTAGTAATATTATGTTTGATTTTCTTTATTTTTATAAATTTATTTTGGAATTGTGATTTTATATATATATATTTATTCTGATTTAGTAATTAACATAAAATATTGTTGTTATATTTATTTATTTTATAATTTTGACTATTCTCTAATGATAGTATTATTATAACGTGAATATTTTGAAAAATAAGTATAATTATAGTGATTAATTTGAATATGAGAGTTTGGGTTGTTAATAATATATATTTTTTTTAAAGGTTAATTATTTTAATTACTCTAATTTATCATATATTAGTTATGAAATATTAGTAATGTTTTGAAAATTTAATGATGTTTGGAAGAGTATTAAAATTGAGATTAAGTAACGATTAATTTTGTTTTAGCAAAATAAAAATAATAGTAGTAAAACATAAAATAAATAAAGAGAACAATGGGCTTGACCCATGTGAACCCTAAAAAAAAAATAAGAAAGGGAGCTTCCACATCCGCTACAACAACACCCTATCATTTGGCACCGCCACAACAACCTATCATTTGGCATCGGTGATCGATAACTGTTCCAGAAAATTTTCTCCGTTCTCGTCCAAATTTCAGTATGTTGTTTTATTCATTTAGCTAGTCAAATAAACATACTTCCTCAGATTTTTAACCATCACAATTTCTCTCTAAAATACCCGACTTCTCCGTTTATAAAATTCCTTATTTTGTATCGTTCTTCTTCACCGTAGCTCCGATTTGAGTGAAACCAACGCCAAAACGACCGTGTGAAAAATGGCTATATCATCCACTGATTGGTTTTTTGATTTATGGTAATTTTTCTTGACCAAATTTCGAATTTAGTTTTTAGAGTAGTTTCTCATAATTTATTTTTGACGTTTACCCATAAACTGTCGAGTTAGATCGATCGAATGACAAAGAGTCAAAGAAAAAGGATGTTTGCTCGTGGAATCTTATTCTTGTGTAAAAGCGTCGAAATAAGGTAAGGGGTGAGAGAGCGTTTGAATTCATGAGTGTAATATATTGTGAGATGAACGGGAAAACCGTATTTCCCAACGATTCATCCGAGGCTTGCTACGTACGACAGTAGCCCTTTGAGGGATAAATTAATTAATGTGCAAATATGAAAATTGTGAGATTAAAATATAGAATAGAAATATTTGTAAGGTGTTGATTGATTTAATTTTTTTAAATGTGTGGTATTTGATGTTATTGTGATATTGAGTGTCGAATTAATTTTATGTATATGTTTGATTCGATGAGTTTATGTGATATGATGATAAAAGATGGATGTGTTGTGATAATTTTATGTGACGATGACAATGTATGAATAATAATTGTGATTTCATAAATTTATGATAAGTTTATGTGATGAGTTACGATTGATGATAGTGATGTTCTAAATTTGCGATGCGTTATGTAATGATGATGATGTGTGATTTATAATAGTGATGTTATGAATTGGTGATGAAAAGATTGAAGTAACCTCTGATGAAATAATTGTGATTCCAATTTGTGTTTGAGATGACAGTCTTAATGGAGTATCGTAGGCCAACGAGGGGAGAAAATAAATATTGAGAATTTGTGAAGTGGAGATTATTTTGTCATCATGTAGGTAGGGCCTGACAAGCCTAGCGATTCCGGGGAAGTACAACTGAATTGAGTCTGATCGTGGCGTTCTACTGTTGAGCCTTAAGGCAAGATTGTTAGACCTTGGAGGTATTCGGGTGGGGAATTCCTAGGTGACTTGGAGGTAGCACTCCAAATGTCGGGAGCTACCACGCAACACATGTTTACCTCGACTGTCGCGTATATGTGTCTCGGGTTGAGTTGAGGGGATCTATGAGGACAGGGCCAATTTGAATTGTCCGTCCATCGGAATGGTGGCATAGTATCATGGCCTCCTAACCAAGTACTTCAGAGTTAGAATGGTACCACATTGTGAAGTAGAGTCTAAGCTCATGCATAGCATTGCATTTTCTTGTGATTGTTTTGTTGTGATTAATATGTGTCGTGTGCGATAATAATAATTTATGCGATGATTTGATGTTATAGTGAAATGTATTGACTTTCCTTGAGTGGTTTTGACTATATAACATGATGTTTTTCTTTGAAGAGTGTTTGTGTAATGATACGGTTTATTGATGATTAATTGCGTGTTCTTCTTACTTGTATTATACTATCAACATGATTTCAAAACTCACCTCCTTCGTTGTTTGTGTTTGACTGGCTTGGCCCTGCGTTTGCGAAATCGCAGTTATTACAGGTTAATGAGTCTTGAAGTTCAAATTTGGGAGAAGCCCCGCTCTGATAGGTGATACCGGGAATGAGAGTCATAAGTTTTATTTTTATTTGTTTAATTAGAAACAACTTTTTGTATGAAACCTTATAACTAGTAAATTTTTGGAATTGAATTAAGAAATTCTAGTTAAATCAAATTTTATGGAGATTGCACTATTTTATAGGAGGAAAAAGTTTAAAGTGTTCATTTTGAATTTTGAGGAATGTGATATCTCAAATTAATTATAATTTTTTTTATTCCCTTGAAAACATATTTGCTTTACCAGCTGCGAATTAAAGTTAAAAATTTTATTATAAATTATTATATATTATTTTGGGGTTTAGGGTGTCACAGGTTACATAGCTCTGGTTGGTAGTGTGTTGTCATAGGGATGAGGTCTCAAAGGAGGAAAATAACACATGTGATGATGAGTGGTGATGTTCCATAAAAAATACGTGAAAGAAGAAAGGTTTGTTTATTTTGTGTGTGTTGAAATGAAAGAAAGTATAAAATTGTTGAGGCAAAATTCTTTAGTTAAAATATTTTAATGATAATTTTTTTAATTAGACAAAGATCTGATTAATTCTAATTTTATTAAGTGATCTAATGTGTTCTTGAGTGTCTTAATTATAAGGCAAGTTTTCGTGAAAGTTTAAATAAGTTTTTGAAACATACTCATCTCTGAGCATGTTCATCATCCTCAACTGAAAGTTTTCATCATCAGTCTCATTAGTTGAAAATTAGAGGATATTCACCGATGACAATTAAGACATAAATGGAAAAATGAATATTACCTTTATTGTTCAAACAAAAGGAATGTGGAACGTTGTTCAAAAAGAAAATTCTCGTATGGCGCAAAGAACAAATTGAATATTGTGAAATGGACAAACAACCATTATTCACGTGTGCAAAGACAAATCCACACTTTATGAAGATTTGATTTTGTTTCCAGTTATACTAATGCATTTACTTCATAGTTGAGGACATTTAGAGATGAGAAAATGAGAAATAAATACAGAAATACGATAACAAGTAATACGCAACGGATATAAAATTCTCCCAACTTGCAAGAACCCGTGATGAGCAACAAAAAATATATATGGCAGCAAATTAATCAAAATAAAAGAGCGTAAAGAACACCAATATTTTAACGTGGCAAACCCCTCAACGCAAGGGTAAAAACCACGGATCGTCCATACCAAAGAAATAGCTCCACTATAATCAAATAAGGGTACAAGAGAGTCTCAAAATAATGCACAAAGTGTGCCTACAACCAGCCAAAATAACAAAGCACTAAAGCTTACAAATGAAAGCCACAACCAAGTTAGCTTTACTGAGTTTCCACTTTCCAGAAGCAAAATGATTATCAATACCACTTTCATCAAGCATATGCATAGAGATCAAACTGAAGCGAACATCTAGAGGCAAGTTTGACTCATTTAAGCAATAATTGCATTCTCATGTTGGTTTGCAAGCATACATCACCAACACCAATTATCTTAGATACACCATCATTACCCATCTTCAAAACTCCAAAGTCACCTAAAGTATAAAATGTGAAGAACTCCTTCCTCGGTGTAACATGTAGTGTAGCACCACTATCAATTATCCACATGCTCTCATTAGATACAAGATTAATTGATTCATATCACGAAGAATAACAAGATCACCACTAGTAGCAGTAGTAACACGGTCATCATCACAACCTCTTTGTTTCTACTTACCCTTCTTGCCTTTGTTCTCTTTTTTCCACATAAAACAATTCTTCTGTATGTGTTATGTTCTATGACAATAATGACATTCCGAAATAGACGTTCCCTCCTTATACTTCAAACTTATGAAACTATTCAGTAAGAATAATTTATTATTCTCTGATATAGAGGCAAACAAAGTATGTATCTTATCTTACATATTTTTTGCATTTGTCTCATTAGCAATATGATTATAAACATTATCTTCTACATATTGCCTAACAAAACCACATACCTGTTGATGTTCAAAATCCCATTCTTCCGTAGATTTATCATCCGACTTTTTAGAACTAAAAATAGGAAGATGCATTTTCTTCATAAATAACAAATCTTTCATCTTGCCCTTCCACAAATGGTAATTAGTATCATTCAAGCATACCATCTTTATATTCATATTTGCCTCCATTCTTGAAGCAAGTCAAATAACCCTTTAACCAAGAGCTCTAATGCCACTCTAAGTAATACGCAACGAATATAAAATTCTCCCAACTTGCAAGAACCCGTGAGGAGCAACAACAAATATGTATGACAACAATTAATCAAAATAAAAGAGCTTAAAGAACAGTGATATTTTAACGTGGAAAACCCTTCAACGCAAGGGTAAAAACCACAGGTCGTCCAGACCAAAGAAATAGCTCCACTATAATCAAATAAGGGTACAAGAGAGTCTCAAAATGATGCACAAAGCGTGCCTACAACCAACCAAAATAACAAAGCACTAAAGCTTACAAATGAAAACCAAGAAGAAGAAAAACACTCAAAAACCTACTGCTGTTCGAGCACGATTCCTCCCTCTCCAGAAATCATTTCTCCGATCTGACCGTTGAAAACGAAGACCTGAATGTTGCGAACCTAGTGTCCAACAATCAGTCTGATCCAACGGTTAACGAATGCGCAATCAATGTTTTTCTAAGACTGATTTGACAAAATCGGAAATATGGTTTACTCTCCTCTTTTCTCTTTTGGTGGCTGCCTTTTCTTTCAAAATAGTCTCTCTTTTGACTCTAATTAAACCACTCTCCACTTAACTAAGTGAGACACATGAGCTACAATATTTGGGTCTTTCTCCACATAGGAAGGGAGCTCAATACCCAACATGTGGGACGTTATCCAAAAAGAAAATTCTCATATGGCGCAAAGAACAGAGTGAATATTGTGAAATGGACAAACAGTCACTATTCACGTGTGCAAAGACAAATCCACACTTTATGAAGATTTGATTTTGTTTCCAGTCATACTCATGCATTTACTTCATAGTTGAGGACATTTAGAGATGAGGAAATGAGAAAAGAATATTCTACACTACAAGTACAAAGGATAACTCATTGCAAGCTCACTTTTGCCACTTTACATCTCATTACAAGTTGTCAAGATAATGATCAAACTCCTCTAGTATGTTAATATAGAAGATAATGTCTTCATACTGATGAGGACTTCTTCATACAAAAACATGCTTAAGGAAGATGATGATTACCTAGAAAGAAGGTGAGGTTTACCCAAATTGCAAAGGACGTTTAAGCAACCTACTCTAACACCTTGAGACATGGTTATATGTGTCCTTTACAGAAGGAGCTTTTCCAAGTTTATAAACAAAAAATGCTTCGAGCTGCAATCTCTAAGAGACTACAATGAAACATATTTCACTTTCTTAAGTGCAAAGCTATCAAAGTTCTCTTTAATTATCAAGAAAGACACTAAATTTTAAGATCAAAATTTTCAGTGTGTTCCTAGTTCAATCTATTTCAATAATAATATTGTGATTATATTCAAAACAAATCATCATTATCATCTCATTGTAAACATCATCAAAGTTGTCTAGTAGAGAGAGAAAATTTGAGTGATTTGTGTAAGCCCATTGAGACTAAGAAAATACAAGTTTATAGTCAAATGTGACTAAAGGAAGAAGATTCGGTTGAGAGATTGCTGAACTTATTATTACTATTGAAAATATCATAGAAATATCTTGTTATACAAGTTTATATCATGACATTTCTTTTGTGTGTTTTCCATACCCATATCTTTTATTATTTTGTTATTTCACCGAATCACTTTACTTTTCATCAAAATTTTACATTGAAAATTTACTATAAGAAAAAATGGATTCCATGAAAAACAAAGGTAAGACTACTAAAGCAAAACTTCAGTAGGCCTCCATAAAAAACAAATTTTTTTACTATATAAAAAGGTCTCAAATATTTTTTTATTTAATAAGAACACTTCACATTCTAATATTCTTAAAATCGATAAAATCTTATATAAATTAAATAAAATATTTTATTTTTGTAATAAAGTATTTAATACTCTTCTTAATAGAAGTAAATTGGCCAATGAATGGAATTGGGATGAGATAAATATTAGTTATAAATTGAGAAATCATGAGACAGAAGTGAACACACGGGTCATATGAGAAATATTAGTTATAAATTGAGAAATCATGAAACAAGTAGTGAAGCTAACATGACTTATTGGAATGATACAACGTATACACACTATTTTCTTTTTCAACTAATAGATGAAAATTTTTACATTTACATGAATTCTTGATGTTGTTCTAGAACAGTTGAAATGTCTTATTTTGTTCTTTGAAAAATATAGAAAAAATATATTTGAAAATTCTATTAATTCTACTAAAGAAATTTTCTATAATTATTAAATAAAATATTAATAATTTATTAATTTTTTAAAAGACCTCGTTTAATAATTTCGTTTTAGGCCTCATACGGTAACGAACCAAGATTATATTGAATTATCCTCCAGCAAAATCTAATCTCATCTCATTTCAATACCATAGTCAATAATATCATAATCATAAATAAACATGGCCATTTCTTTTTGTTGGGTATAATTCATAATCATAACAAGCCCGATCCGATTCTCCTAACGAAACGACAACGGTAATACAGTTACATGTGCGTTTTGCAATTTCAAACAAACGTTCTTCTCCCTCTTCTTCATAAACCCTAGACAAATTGAATCCTCTTTCGCTCGCAATTTCAATGCAAATTCTCCAAAACTAGGGTTTATTATTCTTCTCTGTAGCCATGGTTGGACAATCCAAGGCCGCAACTTCGCGCGAAAAGCTCGCAAGTCTCGTCCATAGAGCCAAATTGGCCATTGATATTCCTTCAAAGCTCGAAGCATTGCGGAAATTGAAAATTGAACTTCCTCAAGAAGACCCAGTTCTTCTCACTGAGTTCCTCCCTCCGATTTTTGACTTCCTCTCTGATGGTTTCAGTCCTGTTCGTAAATTCGTCACCGAGTACGTTTCATTTGCTCCTTTTTTTTTCATTTGATTTTATGATTTTCGGATATTGTTGATTGCATTGGTGTTAAGAGTTGAAATTTGATGCGAAACTTTTCTGGTTGAAGGATGGTTGGTGAAATTGGATTGAAGAACACTGAATTCTTGCCTGATATTGTGCCTGTGTTGATTGATGTCTTGGATGATGATACACCAGCTGTTATTCGTCAAGTTATTCTGTGCGGAATTGATTTGTTTCGATCCACACTTGAGAAAATCACGATACAGGTAATTCATTTTTTCTTAACGGGCAAATGGATTTCTGTTCAGTTGATTGTTGTTGTAACATAATTGATGATTGGTGTGACTGTGATGATGCTAGTTCTTGTGTTATGCTGTGTCTGGTAGGATTGTTATTGGTAGATGTAGTTTTTTTAAATGTCAGTGTTATGGTATTGTGTGTTCTATCAATGCATATGAAAGATAATACATAGGTTTTACATTATTTATTTACAAACTTGGATATATGTTATTCTGATTTCATCGACAGTTTGGGAGAGAGTGAGAGTATCTGCAAGGTGAGTGAAACATTTGTTTCTGCGGTTAAAATTAAATGTGATTCAAGAAACATGAGAAGTCAGGGAAGGTATAATTATAACCACATAGTTTTTCTTGGGTTTATGATACCTCTGCAGCATACATCCAAATGGGTTCTAATCTTCAAATTTTCGCAACGCCTTTGATTTTGTCAAATGGGTACAACATTATAACTTAAACATCTTATAGAGGGATAAAGCAAATATATTGTACATGTCTCTAGTTCTCCGCGAAAAAATATGAAGAACATATTAAAAAAATGCTAGCATCTATTTGAACATAAACTTTGAAAATTTAATTAAATGATATGTTATATCAGTTGTCTCTTATCGTATTTCATAGTTCTTGCTTTCATGTATTCTAGGTATACATTTTAAGGTACGAACAGTTTCTTTCTTGGTTTTATTTTGTTCCAGGGTCTATATTCTAGTGATTTAGACAGCGCACTTGAATCTGCATGGGAGTGGATGGTTAAATTCAAAGACAAAGTATACTCAATAGCATTTCAAGTAAGTAATTGCTCTTTATATAATAAGTTATTTGCTTTTGAATATGGGCGTCTGATAATTGTATTCTGTAACTTTCTTAAAAGGATGGAAGGGGTGGAGCAAAGCTGCTTGCACTGAAGTTTGTTGAAGCAGTGATTCATCTTTACACACCTGACCCTAATGGTTCTTTAGAGCCCACTTCCCATCAAGGTATTACATTTCAAGTTTGGTTGGATAGAGTCATCGGTCTTTTAATGAAGTTTGTGCCAATCTGTTGTTATCATAAACCTTAAATCACCTGCTTACACGACTTCTCAACTTTATCTATAGGAAAGCCACCGAAATTTAATGTATCATGGCTGAGGCGGGGTCATCCTGTACTTAAGTATGGAGATTTGTCAATTGAAGCCAGTCATAGTTTGGGTCTCTTGCTTGATCAACTCAGATTTCCAACTGTGAAGTCTCTTAGTAACTCAGTAATCATTGTGCTAATTAAAAGGTATTGGATCTTTTCTTTCATGGCCTCAGGTGATAAATATTTGCTCTCTCTCTCTCTCTCACACACACACACACATATCATTGTGCTAATGAAAAGGTGTTCAATCAATTCTTTTATGCCTGTTCATTTTCTGCCCAAAGTGACTGTCTACCAGTCACATGACTTGTGTAGTTATCCTGAGGACTCATGCATAATAGTCAGATGGCTAGTATTTTCTCCTTTACTCTCTTTAAATGCACACACAAGGATAATTTTATGTTTGCACTTCCTGATGATACATTCATGATGAACAGATGATCAGTACCCTCACAAACATGTACGTGGGTACACATGCATGAAAAAAGAAAAAACTAGCTAGGTTTTGATTGAAAGAAAACAGAAATATTCATTTTTCAATGTTTGGCAGTTGGCACCAATTAGAGGATCGTTCTATGTCTAATAATTAGGCTATTTTTCATTGCCTGCAATTACTGATTACTGTTAACACTGCTTGTAAAAATCTATTGTTCAAATGCTACTTTATTACTTTTAACTTCCTCTTTGGTCTATTCCCAGCCTTTCAGCCATTGCAATAGACAGGCCTGCATTCTATAGCCGAATATTGCCAGTTTTGCTCAGTTTGGAACCCTCAAGCTCTGTTGTTAATGGGGTCTGTGTGTCAGCAGCACATCTTGCTCTAAAGAAGGCCTTTCTTACATGCACAAAATGTACACATCCAAGTGCTGCCCCGGTATTTCTTTCAAATCAATATATTCTTGACATCTTAATTGTTTAATCTGAATGTGAAGTTTTAGTTTTCACTGTTTTATCTATTTTTTTGTATTGGAATGTGTCAACTTTTACAATTTTCTTCATTTTTATATCATGAACCAACTTCATATTCGCCAACCCTATAGTATTGTGGAAAAATATCATTTTGCGGCCTTGACATGGTGGCTTTTACACAGCTGCTGATGGTCGCATCTATTTCCATGGTGGGCATGGCATCCATGACAAAAAAGTGTCAAAAATAGAAATGGGTAAAAAAGACCCGATCCATTTTAAACACTAAAAACCCATTTCACACTCAACTCACCGAATGTTTATGATTGGACTCGGAATTTTAAGATAATGAAACTGGATTTATTCACTGAAAATGATGAGCTTCAAGCTCTTACAATGGATGAAAACAGAAACTGAAATGATAAACCAGAGTTCGAAGAACTCCTATCCAGAGCTAAGCTCCTAACCCAGAGAGAAATCTCTCCTAACTGTTGCTAACAATATTTCTGAATGTCTATCACTACCCAACCTCACTCCGTCATATAGCAAACCTGTAACCAAATTCCCTGAATTCTAGGGACCTCAGTAACCAACATTTATTCTCTCTCCCTGGCCCCACTTTTCCTTCCAGGTTCCTATCAGTTTATGCCATCTTTCACTCGCACTTCTTCATTATCTCTCAGTTACCCGTCATTGTTGAATGGTGCATGTCTGGTGGATGGTCCCTCCAATGACTTCCGTTTTGCTCAGTACATCTTGTTACTAGCAAGCGGTGTTTTATCTTCCTCCTTTTCTATTCTGTATTTCTCTTTTCCTAAGTTGTTCTGTTCCCAGTTCCTTCTCTCACTATGTTCTGTAAATCTATCTTAATTTCTCAATATTGTGTTTGTTTATATTTTATGTTGAGTTTTTATTCTATGACCGTTTTCTTTGTTTAGTGGTTATCTATATTTTTATCTCCTTGTTTTATGATTCGAAAATGCTTGTTAATATGAAAATGAATAGAATAAAATTGCACAAAACCAGTAACCAGTTAGCACCGACTGACCAATATTTCTCCTCTCTGCAATTCTCTCTCTCTCTCTCTCTCTCGTTTATTGGCTGATTTCTGTTTCAAATTTGTGCCGAAAATTGTGCTACATAACTCTACTGTTTATTTTGTTACATTCTATAGTTACATTTTGTGCCTATTTGCAATATTTTTATCGTAGCCGCCATGCTTCTGCCCCATAGGACACAATGCCATCCTCTAGATAATCATGGAAGATTTTTGGCTCGCCGCCATGAACTTCCATACATCATTAATAACACTGGTTTCTAAATCATTTGATGAAGGACAATAGATTTGTTAGGAATTAATAGGGAAGACTCAGGGTATTCCCGAGTGAATAATGGTAGGAAATAAGTTGAGTGAAGGTTCATTGGGTGTACAATTGGATAAGAACAGAAATTCTAGGCATTGGGCAGGATTTTCAGTTGGTGGTTTATAGACCATCCATCATATAAAAAAAAATTAACCCATTTGCTAGCTACCCAAGTCCGAAGCCCATAATCATAATTATTCGTAAAAATACTGAATTCTTAATTCTGGCATAGCCCTAGTTTTCCTGATGTGGTTGGTGCAATTCTGATTTGTGGGGGGAGGGGTGGGAGAGAATGTCATATCGAATCAATCACGAACAGGTTCCTGTTTTGAAAAGTGAAGATGAAAGTTAAAGATGTGATTCATGTGAATGATAGAAATCAGAGAAGAATGAAAATTAGGTTTGGGCCATTAAAAAACTTGAGACCCGGAATACATTATGATAACCTATGAGTCAACCTGCCCTACCTTGCCTCTAAACTACCACAACCCAATGGTCAGGCAACCTCACCTATTCTGCCCCCAACCCACTACAAACTATCTGGCCTATAATAGCGGGTAAATCAGGATAAACAGACAGTTAGACTCGTTTTGCAAAATCTTTATTTGGCAGTTGGAGAATAAATTCTTTTATTTTTAAATGTGTAACAATGCATTAATTGTCTCAAAAATGAAATATTGAATTGTCGGAGACTGAATACTTATGGCATTATATTATGTCTGGGTAAAAATCATTGCACTTTGTTATCCTTTCCATGTTTAAACTTTAAAGTTGATAATGAAAAGAGGGAGTTAAAAATTTCAAAATGGATTTTTTGCATAGCATTATTTTTTTCTTAAATGACACGTCTACTTTATAAACGAGACTTAGAAGACTGATTTTTTGTTTGTTGTTTTGTTCTTTTGAAGTGGAGAGATCGTTTGGCAGGTGCCTTGAAGGAGATGCAGTCTGAAGGGAAGGCAGGTCAAGTGTTCCACGCTATCTCTGCAAGTAATGGAAGTATCTTACAGAGAGCGGAGGATTATCAATCAGTTATCAAGGTAACCAATATCATCCTTTGTTTTGTTGGATTGTAAACTTTTATCAACAGTCAGTGTTTGTATGGCTTGAGCAATTCTGTTTTCATTTCCTATTTTTATCAATTACTATAGAAGTGTTACAATGTCATTATTTGTTTTCAATTTTCATAGTCTTGTATTTTGTATAGGCAATGGTGTAAGTAAGAAGAAAATTAGGTTTAACTGTCTCTTACACAAATCTTCAGAAATAGTAAACAAAATGAACCAAAGTGGAACTTTTTTAATTATCAATGAAGATAATAAATGAAAACAGAACATGCTTTCTCAAACCAGACATGTTTTTACTCTACTGAATTGCCAATAGATATTGTAGAAACAGTCAACAGAAGGATTAATTTTAGAATTGCCAAACACAATCAGGTCATGTCTGTGATAATACAAATGATTCTTCATGGAATGTTTATTAACTTTTATTTTAGTACTTATTTTTAGTCTACTAAATATCATCTTTCTTTATGTGAATGAAGATTTTTACAAAATCTTGTGGGCCAAAAGAATTCTTTTCCAAATTATTTAACTATAGTAGGACTTCAGTACAATTATACACTGAAATATCAGGCATTGCTTTTCAATTCTTGATGATTGTATTATCATTTTACAGGAAGAGGACGCTGCAGTAAATTCAGGGCACGTTAATTTGGTAAGGAAGCGGTCAGGATCAGAAAATGGAGGCGATTTAGCTGAAGATGCAGATGTCCCTGGTAAACGTGTTAGAACAACAACCGAAGGTTTCAAAGAACCTAAAAACGAGTTAGATGAAAGTACTGCTAACACACAGGATGACACTCCTTCAGCTCTACCAGCATCTTCAAAAGGAGATGAGGAAAATGGGCCTGTACTGCAGCTTGTTGCCATGTTTGGTGCTTTGGTTGCTCAAGGTGAAAAGGCTGTTGCGTCTTTGGAAATTCTTATCTCCAGTATTTCTGCTGACTTACTAGCTGAAGTGGTGATGGCAAATATGCGTAACCTACCTCCAAATTGCCCTAATGCTGAAGGAAACGATGAACAGTTGCATGACATTAGTATATTTGGTTCTCATGACAAGGCTAAATATCCACCATCGTTTGTGGCTGGTGTTATGTCACTTTCTAGTACTTTCCCGCCTGTTGCTTCACTTCTTGATGCTCATCAATCAGTGTCCAATGACTTAGTGGTATAATTTATGTATTTGGTATTCTTTTTTACAGAGAAGTGATATTTTGACGCATAAAATCGACAAAAAAATAGTTGGTTAACGCAGTTCTAATGCGTGGTAAATTACGTTCAGTGGATGGACTGATGGATATAACAAGTGTTGAAATCCATTAACCATCAATTGAATGTAATTAATTAACCACAAATTTGAACACTTGGAAATCATGGTTTATTTCAACTCTGTCAACCAACTATTTCATTGTCGATTTTTATGTCAAAATATCATAAACTCTTGTTTTTATGCCTTGCTTTTTATTGTTTATTTCGGAGTTATCCTTTGACTAAAATTTTGGTGTACACAAATATTATAGAAGTCTCATGGGGAGGAAGAAATTTCTACAACTGGAGTAGATAGTAGTGCTATGCATTCTGGCATGATTCTTTCATCTCAAAATGTACCACCGCCTACTGATTTTCCGTCTTCTGATACCTGTATACCTGGAGTGGAGAATGTCAGCACATCTCTGCCTACTGACATAGATGATGATGGCAACTTAGAGAGTGGAATCCCTGGCCTGGATTCTTTTGGTCGAAATGATGTATTGTCAGAAACTTTGGCTGCTTCCTCATTGGCTTCCAGTGATTTACAAATAGAAGAGGAGCAAGTTACGAGTTTGGATAAAAGGTCACCCCTGAACATAGTTCCATCAACATCGGCGGATAGATCTGAGGAGCTGAGCCCTAAAGCAGTTGCTACAGATGTCAATAGCTTGGTGTCCTCAACTGCTACTTCAGTTGTGTTGCCTACTCGCTTAGTCTTGCCAAAGATGATTGCTCCAGTTGTTGATCTTGCAGATGAACAAAAGGATCATTTGCAAATATCATGTTTTATGCGTATCATTGATGCATATAAGCAAATAGCTACAGCTGGAGGCTCAAAAGTTCGATTTTCGATACTTGCTTATTTAGGAGTTGAGGTGAAAATTCCAACTTATCAAGAATGTCAGGTTTTATTTTTCAGTTGCGTAATGACAAATGAGGTTAAGTGCTCGATATAGGTGTAATTTAGGCTTAGGGTTTTGAAAGGCGATGATTGTATCAGAGCTATTAGAACATGTGATCTTCAGAATTTCTGTCCTAATTTATTTTTGTTTGATCAATTAAGATTTAAATGATCTCATACTTAAACTAACCTCCCGACTACAATGCGTTACTTTGAACATTAAATGTTTTTTTATTATCTGTTCTATAGTTCTGAATTTGATGCAATTAGGATGGACATTTTCATCGCTAGTTCAATGCATGTTTATTGTTCTTATTTGATTATTTCTTTGTGCTGACACTCAATTTTTCTTTTAATGAGTGGAATCTAATTCTTTCTTTTTCTTTTTTCATTCATCATGCAGTTTCCTTTGGAATTAGACCCGTGGAAATTATTACAAAAGCATATTTTGATTGATTACTCTAGTCATGAGGTAAGCACTTGCCCTATGTGTTAATTACTGTTTCATACCAATTAGCTTTGTCATGACCAATACAGTGGAGTAAACTCTTACCACCTCATCTAAGAACTAATTGAAAGAAAGAAAGCAATGTATTTTGTCTTTGTATTTCTTTATTCTTGATGTATTAACACATTTCGTTCTTTTAATTTATATAAATTATTTAAATAAAGAGACCATCCTATTCCTAAACAACCTTTATTATGTCTTTCCTTAAAATTATACAGTGAGTATATATACACATATATGGGCGTGCACGCACATAAAATAAAATAATCACGAACCAGTCTTTGAAAATGTAGGTTTATCTTTAGAAAAATAGGATTTTTTTCAACTCTGAACCAATGTTTGTTCGTTTTGTCATACATGTTTTGTTTTGTCAAGAAAGAAAATTGTCCCATGCTTTATGCTGAAAATCTGAAAAGAGCCTGTTTAAGTGTACTATTACTCTTAGGTATAAAGGATACTACCATCTGCAGAGCTAATCATATCTGAAGGATATCTTAACTAAAAAATCCATTCAACTTGTGTTGTTGCTGACCTAATTAAAGATGCTGCTATTTAAATAAAATCGTGCATTAGCAACTATTATGTGCCATTTGCATTTGTTAATAATCAATATATGCTGACAATATTGCCTTGTGTGTCAGGGACATGAGTTGACGTTGCGTGTCCTGTACAGGTTATTTGGTGAGGCTGAAGCGGAGCCTGACTTTTTTTCTTCCACAACTGCAGCTTCTGTATATGAAACATTC
Source organism: Cicer chorassanicum (assembly GCA_037974735.1). Lineage (NCBI taxonomy): Eukaryota > Viridiplantae > Streptophyta > Magnoliopsida > Fabales > Fabaceae > Cicer > Cicer chorassanicum. The sequence goes on from JBBPBP010009779.1 coordinate 69,501,382, forward strand.
CTCCTAACAGTGGTATGTGCTTTGTTTATTTGTTTCGTGTTTGTCCATTTTCAAGGCAAGAGTTGAACTTTTGGTTCACTTCTAATGCAGGCAGAAGCACTAAGAGATTCTTTTCCTCCTTCGGATAAATCGTTAAGTAAATTGCTTGGTGAATCTCCTTATTTGCCAAAATCAGTTTTAAAGATTGTAGAGAACATGTGTTCTCCTGGAAATGGGGATAAAGTTGAAAAGGAATCGCACACATTGAATGCGGATAGAGTTACTCAAGGTCTAAGTGCTGTATGGAATTTGGTTCTTCTAAGACCTCCCATTCGAGATACTTGTTTAAAAATTGCTTTACAGGTTTTTCTCATACTTTTTATATTATGAACTTTCAATCTTTCATGGTGCCTTTTCTGTGTAATTGTGATTATTGTCCTTAATTTGATTCTGTTGCTTTTCTTCCCTTAGTATCAGTAAGTTCTTTGTCGAACTAACTATTCTTTGATCTTTTTATTATTTTTCTCTGAAAGAGTGCAGTGCATCACTTGGAAGAAGTGCGTATGAAGGCAATACGCCTGGTACTTAAGCATAATTTCCTGTTTAAGTATTTAATTGATTGCATAATAGCACCTGTCTTATACTTGCGGCGCTTCTTGCAGGTGGCAAATAAACTTTATCCTTTATCATCCATTTCACGGCAAATAGAAGAGTTTGCGAAGGAAACGTTGTTCTCAGTAATGAGTGATGCATCTGAGGCTACTGATGCTGAAGGATCCGTTGCTGATTCACAAAAGGTATTTATGTCTAATGTCTTTATGAGTTTACTTTATTTTTTCTGATTAAAGTCTGGTGAACAGCAGGTTTTTGCTATTTTTTTTATTGAACTAGATATACTGGTTTTTTGTTCTCTTTTCCTTTTCAGGGACCTGATATTGAAAAGCTTACAAATGAACCATTGTCTTTGAGTGGCAATACTAAGGATGTCTCAGATAATCGGCAATCAAGCACATCTGAGGGCACCTCACCAGATTCAGTTTCTGAGGCTCAGAGGGGCATGTCATTGTATTTTGCTTTATGCACAAAGGTATTGTATTATTTCCTAGTATATACAACAACAACAACAACCAAGCCTTATCCCAGTAAGTAGGGTTCACTACATAGATCAAACGATGCCATAATATTATGTCATATAATCTCTATACAATTCATTAATCTCTAAGTCTTTCTTAATAATTTCTATTAAAGTTATTCTTGGTCTTGAAGAAGGAAAAGGAATAAAAAATGATATTATATTGATATATTGACTATTATTAAAATAACATAAATCAATATTTATATTATTGAAGAAAGTAAAAGGCAAAATACTTTCATATTTTATTACTACAGCCCTAAGCTGTTTATATAGGAAAAGAAATTACAATAGTAATACTAAGTAATAATGACATAATCATAAAATAAAAATAAACATAATAATATAAAATAAATGAGAATCAAATCTGATTTCCCTTGATTCTTCAACAATTACTAATTGACTTTTAATTTTGATTATAAAAAGGATACAGATCTTGAATTCATGATATATAATGTTTTACATATGGGTCTAACACTAACTTTCAAGCTAAATCTTACTGAGCTTTGAGCTTGTAATAATTGTATAAAATAAAGAAAGAGACAACCAAAAAATATAATTTGAAATTGGAGCTAGAACCAAACTGCTTTTGGGATACATGGGACCGACTGCTTGGACAAGTGTTGACAGGGAGATATGTCTATGGAGAATGCCTAAGTAGGACAAGGAAGTTGTACAAACTGATATAAGGATCTTAGATATAGGTTTCCAAAGCAGCAAGTAGAAAACCCCATTGACAAAGAGATAACTTGAGAGATAGGGGGGTGATTTGAGTTTTTGTATGGCCAACAAGAAAAGAAGAATCCTGGGGATTTTGATATTGTTACTGTTGAGATCCCACATTGAATAGATAAATGCAAAGGTTATTTTATAAGGTTTGGATAATCCTCATATCTTAGACTACCTTTAGGGGTTGAGGCCAAACGCCCAAATTCTAAATTCTAATACGATATTAGAGTTTTTTATAAATTCTAAATTCTTTTAAAGAAGGAAATAGATCAAGATATATAATCGAAAATATGGAGACCTGGCCTAAGAGATGATCTAAGTTGGAGATGCAATCAAAATATTATAAGATAATTTTCATATATGTTGACAGATCCTTCTATATTTCTCATGTTATGTAACTCAGTTTTTGTTGTCTAATCAAATTTACCTTTTTTGATGCTTTTTGATGGCAGAAACATTCCCTCTTTCGCGAAATATTTGTCATCTATAGAAGCACATCAAAAGCAGCGAAGCAGGTTTCAGATTTTGACATGTGGTATTCTAGTGAATATTGGTTACTATTTGTTTTTGGTCTTTAGGTTTATGTCATTAATTGTATGGTGCAGGCTATTCATCGTCAAATTCCCATACTAGTGCGTACCTTAGGTTCATCTTCAGATCTCCTTGAAATTATATCAGATCCCCCAAATGGAAGTGAGAATCTCCTAATGCAGGTTAATTGTTTTACCTTATAAGTTTTAGTGAATGCTTAAATTTTTACTAATATAGTGAATGAGAAAAGAGACTATGCACCGTCAATGCAAACTAATTTTACACTAACGGTAAACCCAAACCATTGATTTTGATATGTCATTGTATTTTTGTAACCGCATGAGACAATAACTGCACCATGAATGGTTGTGATTGCTGTCTGTGTAAAATAGTTTTACACTGACAATGCACACTCATTAATCTCATATTGAATACTGTTTTACCGTATAATTCTTGTGTGAATCTCTGGGTAAATATTGAATATTGATATATATACAATGGCTATGTCAGGTGTTGCATACACTTACAGATGGTACGATCCCTTCTAAGGATTTAATATATACTGTGAAAAGGTTACATGATACAAAACTTAAGGTATGTTAAAAAATTTCAGTATCAGTTTTGCAGTGAAACTCAGGATTCTGTCTAAGACCTGGTTGGTCCTTTACAGGATGCAGAGGTTCTTATTCCAATATTGCCATTCCTATCAAAAGATGAGGTATTACCTATTTTTTCTTCTCATATGGATGTAAATTTAACTGTTTTAGTAAAACTATAATGTGAGGTCAAATCAAGAAAAAATGTGAAGTAAACTATCATCAATGGATCATGTAAGAATTGTGTTAGTTATGTTTTTTTTGTTTACTTTCTACTTTTCTTAAAATATTGCGTTTTTCATTTGGTGAATATGTTCTTGATAATTCTTTTGATAGGTAATGCCGGTTTTTCCCCACATTGTTAATCTTCCTTTGGAGAAGTTCCAAGGAGCACTTGGTCGTGTATTGCAGGTATGCTTCACTCCTTTATAGCCAATAATAAGAGTTGCTAATTTATGTTGGACCCAAGAAGACTTATTTCACTTCTTAAAGGTTAAGTAGGGTTAGAACCAAGTATTGAATTTCTCTTTGCAGGACTGTCCACCTAACCCAAAACCTATTATAGATTCTGTAACATCTTCGTTACAAAATATCTTGAGAAATCTAGGAATGTAAGCTTTGGAGCTTTTGAAGTTGTAACTTTTCAAGATACATACAGAAGCAAGATTTAAGTGAAAATTTGTGCTAAATAACTGTCATATATACTGTTCATATGTTTTCAGCTAATAACTCTAGCTTTAGGGTAGTTTTGAATATTTTTATTATTAGTTTTTTTATACATAACAAGCAATAGGCTAATGCGCAAAATTATTAGCTGGCCTTTTTCTTCTTTTCATTTTTTTCTTTATTCTTGAATGAAAGGGTCTAAATGGCCCAATCTTATCTCCTCTTCTCTAACCTAGAGACAGAGGGGGTCCCCTAAGGGGAGTCAGAAACAGCACAGAATAACTGGGGAAGAACCAAGCATCCCTGGTACAAGTTGCAAACGATGTTGCTGACAGCCAGATGCAAAGGAAGGTTAAGAGAGGTTGAGAGTAGAAAAGGTCGAGATTCTTGATAGAGATTGGTTTCGACGAGCAGGAATGGTTGAGAGAGTTGGGAGTCTTGGAACAGAGTGTTACGATTGAGATTTGATTTATTTGAGGTTACATATTGGTTTAAAATATGGGTTTAAGAAACTGGGTTGTGCAACCTGACCCAGAACTCGCCATTTTTTGGATTGTTTGAGATTTTGACCGATCTCAGCAATCTTTTGTGCAATCCCACCCCGATCCTACTGAAATTCGATCTTACATGCAATGTGACTCGCTCAAGGGTAGCAAGATCTAGACTATCTTAACAACAATGCCATACTATAGTAACAATGCTGGAGTGGACCATTTATGCATAGCATATAAAGACTAAAGGATTTTGGGTTGGACCGTTACCATACTAGTTTTTTTAAAACACGATGAAATCCTATCCTTTCATTTTTTCCTTTCATAATACTCTGCCTCATCCTTCTCCACTCGGCAACATTCATCCATCAACTAGCAGAGTGCTATGGCCTGCTTTCTACATGTCATCATCCACGTACAATATTCGTTCTTCCTAGTCTGCACACGTCGAGTTTCTTCGTTCTTCATTCTCTATCCATTATACCCTCTTGAAATTTCGCACTTATAGCTTTATCATTAAGGAGATAACAACTTTCATGATCCACAATATTCTATTAAGAAAATATTTTTCTGAACCATGAATACATTTTAGTTTTGAATTAATTGCAGAGTTGTTCTTATACAGGGATCGTCACAATCTGGTCCGGTGCTTACTCCAGCTGAAATATTGATTGCAATTCATGGAATTGATCCTGAAAGAGATGGAATTGCCTTAAAAAAGGTAGGGCTCTTATGATGATTGGGTTTGTGCATCATTCCTATTCAAGTAATCAAGATACATTTTGCATAACTTAAGTGTCTACATGCAGGTAACTGATGCATGCAATGCTTGCTTTGAGCAGCGACAAACTTTTACTCAAGAAGTTCTTGCCAAAGTTTTGAATCAATTGGTATGTTATGTGGGAATTGCTTTATATAATTGGAAAACATATCCAACCTAGTTTGATCTCATACAGAAAGTGCTCTTTGCTGCAGGTTGAGCAAATTCCTCTTCCTTTACTGTTCATGCGTACAGTATTACAAGCAATAGGTGCTTTTCCAACACTGGTAAGAAGCTTACATATGCAAGGAAATGTAATAATGTAAAGAAACGTGTATTATTGTTTGTTGTGTAACAGAATTTAGTAATTTGATCAGTAATGATTGCTTAGAGTATAAATCAGTTCTGAAACCCATATAGATCCCACAAAGCTACTATGCTTATCTTTCACAATTTTATTATTTCTTTATTTTCCAATTAAAAATCTATCATGATTCCTGTTATATGTTTTTATTGTTTGGTTTAAATTTGATATATTTCTACAATTTATTGTCTTGGTTAAATTTCTACAGGTGGACTTTATCATGGGTATTCTTTCTCGCCTCGTGAAGAAGCAGGTGATTATTTGATCAATTTTATTTCTGATATTTCACTCAGTTGTTCAATGTGCATATGCATGACTAAATGAGTTGCTGTAGATATGGAAATATCCAAAGTTGTGGGTGGGATTCTTGAAGTGTCTGCAATTGACGAAACCTCAATCATTTGGTGTTCTGCTTCAGGTATTATCATTTTTCAAGAGCCTATTATCATTTTTAACTGTTTGGTGTTTGTATCGTCCTAAGCTCTGTTCTCCATCATATGATGTTCTCAAGATGTTTTCATTGTCTTAGTTCATCACTGCACCCTTACATTCTTATTTGGTATATGATTGAACAATTTAAAATATCAGTTACTTTTACCATGTAGGAAGATTTAGCAAGCTGCTGACATGAAGTTTGTCAACTCTAAATAAACTTTACAATTTTTATTGTCAAGGGTAAAAGAACATAAGTAATACTGTTCAATAATATATGGTCTGGTGTTCATTGTGGTTATTATTCTGTTTAACACCATTATAACCAATTTGGATTGCATCCATGCATGGTCTATATTCTTAGAAGTTATTTTAGACTATAAATTGTATTTCTTAGAATTTGGGCGAGGGATGCCTCTCACTTATAAACACATTTTTAGGGCATATCTCGTCCAATATGAGACTCTCAACACACTCCCTTCACTCCCAGGACTAGACATCTGGAGTGTGACCCAATAGTAGGTGGCTTAACTGATTTTAGATAGGCTCTGATACCATATTGAAATTTAGGCTGGGCCTAATTTAACCTTACAAAACTTTGTAAGGCGAGGGATACCTTCCTTTTATATTATGGGACTCTCAATAATATTCAATGCTAGAGCTTGATTCTCGAGTATTAAGAGATGTCATTGCCTAGCTTTAGTATAATAAAAAGGATTTTGAGAAGTGTATAACAAATTATTAGGTAAAACTTTTTATAAAGTCGCCCACATGATTGGTCATGATTTACCGATTGTGTAAAGTTTTACACTAACAGTGCATGAAAATTAAACTCATTTACATTTATTTACTTTTTAAATACTTATACTCACATTGCTCTTTTTAATTATCACATTGACATCAACTAATGCCATTTGTGGCATGAAGGAAACTAAAAGGAAACAAATAATATATATGCTTTTTATATATCCTTATGTGCTATTTGCTTGGGTATACATTTATCCCTCATGTTCTATTGTTTCTCAACTCGCTCTCATGATTTTTGGATGGTCTTTGGGAACACTCATATTGTCTAAAATTATATTCTAATGTGTTTTCTGGTGGTGTATGAATCTACAGCTACCTCCACCACAATTGGAAGCTGCATTAAATAGAATTGCTGCACTGAAGGCACCATTGATTGCTCATGCTAGCCAGCCAGATATACAATCTTCACTTCCCAGGTTCCTTAATCACTTGGCACTATAACACTGTTAATTTTACCGTTTCTTTTCCCATCTATATTTATTTCATATAGAAGGTGGAAGTTTAATTTTTATTTATTGTTTAAAAATTTTTGGTTTGAAAGCAATTTTTTTATCGTTGCCAATATTGATTCTGAAGTCTAATATTTTGTTCAGGTCTGTGCTGGTTGTTCTCGGCATTGTTTCTGATTCTCAGGTTTCAAGTCAGACACAAACTAGCCAAACACATACTGGTGAGACAAGCAACTCAGATAAGGACACAATGACAGAAAAATCTAAAGAATCATCTACAGCAAGCTAAACTAAAATAATCACGGTGGTTGAGTGGTGGAATCTACTGGTCAATTGTGACACTCTCAAGTTAAATTATAGCGTAGATCTTTCTTATACTTGCTGCTAAAAGTTATCTCAAAACAAGGGAATGAAAAGCCAGAGTTGATGAATTTGCCATGTTCAAATATGGCTGAAGAGTTGGGCCATGTGCCAAGGGTTTTGTACATTTGCATCAGGCAACAACAGCCTGGCTTGTACATTTGTAGGTGGAATGATGTATATTAGAATGGTATACGAAATATCATTATCTCAAATGGGTCTCAATTTTGGATCTCTGTTAAGCATAGTGTTAGTAATATTAGAAATGTATACATACATGATATATTAATCCCCAAGTGGATGTTTTTATTGCGTTAGTCTTGAGAATTATGTATCTAGGGTTTAGACATGTATTTTTGAGTATTTACTCATCCCTTTGTAATAATATATTCATTTTGTTTGTTTACTTAATTTTTTAAAATTGCAACAATATAAACAGTTAATTGGACAGAACTCTGAATTGTTTTGTTTTGATTGTTTATGTAAGACAAAATTTGTCCGAATAATCCATATTAGAGAACCACATGATGTTAGGAACTGTTTGGATTGACTGACTTATTTAGGGTGTATTTGAAATTGTTTGGTAGAAAATATCATAAATGCTTATGAGCTCTCATAAATTGTCTTTCATAACCTCCCCCTAACAAGTTTATGAATTTGGGCATATGACTCAAAACATGCAGACCTCACAACTCTCTCACCTCTGAAACCATCACAACTCTCTCACCTCTGAAACCATCACAACTCTCTCTTTGCTTTGCAACTCTCGCAAACCCTAATGATGTGCCTCTTGTCTTCTCCCTTGTCGCCCTTCAACTTGGACTTTCATAATCCATTTTCCTTGTATGTTAGGTTAATTTGCTTGCTCTTCCATTTGTTTGTGCATGTATGTGATTTTCTTGTGTTATTGTGTTCAATTTGCTTGCTTCTATTGTAATTTGTGCTTGTTCCTGATATTTGCTTGTTATTGGTTCTAGATAAGGGTTTTTGGTGTTCAGGATCTTTATAGTTCGTTTGAATTTTATGTAGTTACTGTGGTATTGACTGAGCTTTATACATATTTTGTCGGGTTATAGTTGATCATGATCTTGTGGTTCATCCAAGGAAGATGTTGCTAGTTTTTTATGTAGATATGGTAGTTAATTGTTGAAGCTTTTCACTTCTTTTGTTTGAATTGAGTTTATTTTTCCTTTCTTCATGTGATATGGTGAATATGTAGTCATGTTTCTTTTCAGATTTATTTGCTTTTTTAAAAAATAACAGCTTTACTAGCTTGTCTGGTAATGATGAACTTTCGAAATATACAATGTTGTTAGAATAATACATTGTTTATATAAATTATATCTTACCATTTTTGGAATACCCCTTTTCCTTGACCTTTCTGAAATTGAAAAGAAAATTTTGATCTCCTTCTAGACTGTATGATTCGATTGTTTTAGCTTACATGCTCATGCTTTGCTTATTGGTTTTTATGTGTCATAATAGCAATTACCTATATTGTCCCTTTAGTCTTAATTATGTAACTCCATAATGTGAATTCTAGAAGAAAAAAACACAGATTTGTATTGTCTATTGATTTTATTGGTGAGTTCTGATGTTTGAAACATGTTTAATATATGAATTTGAATTCATTTGTTTGAAAGCCAACAAAAACTTTACTTTGAGTTCAAGCAATTCAATAAACAAACTGAGTTATCTTATGAGTGGCAAGCAAATGAAAAAAACTAGAACTTTTGAAAAATGAATGGCAACTGGAAATATTTTTGGGGAAAAGAGACTAAAATTGGATGGGATCAATGGCCACACAATTACAGCAAGAGTAATAGGCAACTCATAGTAAGTTATATTTTCCGAAGTCCAATGGAAGAGTAACTGTATAACTTAAAGTTAGATATAAAATTAACTTAATTTATACATAAATTCTAATTGCATTTAAGCCTCAAAAGTGATTGTATAAATAGTATATACAAATTGTGAAACCAGCCTGATCCTACAGCATGAAATTGCTTATTATAAGAGTACTCTTGAAGTAGAAGAGCATTGTGCAGAGCTGTAGAAGTTAAATATTTCTTTTTAAGTTTAACTTTAATAAGAAAACCCCTATTCCACTTAATCCGCATAGCACATGTGGTTTATCGGTTGATCCATATAAAATTTGATGTTTAAACTTATATTATGAAAAAATTTCTTTGTTGTAGATTTTAATGTATTGATTATATATATATATAATAAATTTCATGAATTTTTACTTTATAAATTATGAAATATATTTCGTGTATTTAATTATTATTTTATTATTTATTTATTGAACAGTCATTAAACACTTTGACCGTAATTCAATCAATTGTACCGTAATTCGAAGGTCTCTCCAATTCGACCTCTATTCCTATTTTAAAAACGTTGCTTTTATTGTGCTTTAAATTCAGAATTTGTCGGCTGTGTGCCATGGTTTGCCAAATTAAGAATTGGTCATTCAAAAGAGTAGAGAACATGCCATTCAGATTTAGCGAGACAAATGTTCAACTACCCTATTATTAGATGTGGTCATAGACTTAGAGAACCTTATTAGACTGGCCTATGAATGTAGTTATCTGGATCATTCTTTATAATATATTAAAACAAACTCTCAACTTTATTGATTGATACATCACACACTTATATGCTATATCATAACATTTGTTTCACATCACTTATATTTTTATGTGACACCCTTCATATGCTTCTACAATTCATCTTACACCTTTTATTTATCAATTTAGTTTTTGTATCTCACGCATTATCATATACATATGTTGAGAACCCACACACAAAAGCTATTCATGAAAATAATTTTACTATCAAAGCTCCTTATGAAAATAATTTTACTATCAAAGCTCCTTATGAAAATAATTTTACTATCTTCTTACTTCAATCAACTTTCAGTACTCCTCTATTTCTAACTTTGTACATTCTATCTTATGTTATCTCAAAAATTATTCTTTCGATACATTTTTAAACTTGGTGGAGAGCACACTTTAGATACAAAGTTTTGTTGTTTACACAACATTAAACCTTTCATGACTTCTAAATTCTCACCCAAGTGTCAATGAAAAATGTGAGATTGTGTAATCTCTTGGTGACTTCCTCGGTCGGGTCAAATCAAGTCATTTTCTTTCTCCATTTAAATTTTATTCATCTTCTATTTTTCCTCTTTTTTTTATCTATGCAGTTCTAATTTAATATGGTTTCTCAATTCTCACCAAAAATATCAATAAAAATGCGAGATTGCGTAATCTTAGGTCATTTTCTAATATGATTGCGACTTCATAAACAGGGTCAAAACTTATCCTTCCGTCATTTTCTTTCTCCATTTAATTTTACTTCTATTTTTTTTTTTTTTCTTTTTTATCTATGTCTTTCAGTTCTATTTTAATATGGACAACACATTTTCTTTTGGATACAAATCATTGGTTTTTCTTTAACTAAGACCCCGTGGAACACTTTTGAATTCTTAAACCACATAATGTCATTTTCAATTCCTTTATTTTTTTTTTTTACAATTTTAGTTCAACTATATATAATAGATAATTGGATATAAACAAGTACTACAGTTCACTTTAACCAAGAGATTACAATGTCAAAGAGCATAACAAATTTGTTTTGGTAGCCGATTGGCCATAAGCACTAAGCACTAATTCATGCCTCTACGATTAAAAAAACTAACAATAAAAAACATAACTATTATTACAAACTTAATTTCATGTTAAATTACTATTGATAATTCATTACATTTAAATACATCAAAATATTTTAATTACATTTTAATAATTAAAATGTAACAACCATCTTAATACCACAAAGAAGAACAAAAGAAAAACAATTAAGAAAATACAATTTATACACGTTTATAGTTCAACGTGCTTTGAATAAGATGAATTTGGTGAAAAAAATCTATGATAAACAAAAAAAAAAACTAACC
>JBBPBP010009779.1:69531034-69542731 GCA_037974735.1 Cicer chorassanicum
TATAACCATATTCTAGACACATGGTGATGGGTCTTACAATATGCACCATCAATATAATTTTTTTTACATTATCAGTCAATCATAACCATTAAATATCGAAAACACTTGACTTTAACCATATTTATTTTTAAAATCATATATATGAGTAGTTCTGATTATTTTACGATGTAAAACTTTTTACACCTATTATATAAAAACTAATTTATTTTTATTTTATAATGGAAAGTAAGAGAAAATAGAATTTGCATTGTTAATATAAATTGGTTTTACATCGATGTCTGAATTTGACTCATCTAAAATCAGAAGTTGGTAAAGTAAGTTAATCAATTAGTGAATATTATAATCACCAATGATTGATTATATATATATGTGCACATAATATTAATCATCGATGTTGTTAAAAACAGATATCAATCAGTCACTAAACCAATAATGTTCTTGGTTTATGTAAAGCAAACGCAGAATAATAAAAATGAAATGGATATTGATCAGATTTAAATCGAAGAACGTTCTCCATTTTCTGACTAACAGAATTAAAGCTTTCTATGCTAAAATGAACACACACAATTGTTAACTCAGTTTAGAGATGAATTCCTACGTCTGAGGGATTGGATCCGACTTCAAATTATCACTAATAATGAGATGAAAATGATTACAATGTTTTTACACTTGTGTGCTGCAGTTTTCTGCACTTTTGTCAAACAACAGCTTTGCAATTTTCTATTCTCTCTATTTTTTTCCAGCCTTGCTTGCTTTTGGCTTATTTATATACAGTTTGTTTACAATTTAGGAGTAACAAACTAAAGTAGTTACAATTAACTAACTGAAACTAACTACCCAAAACAGATTCTATCTCAAAGGCTTCTTAATTGAGTACCACTTTTAACAATTCTCCACCTTGGTACCAAATGAGAAGCTTCAGCCTGTGATTCTTCAAATCAGATCCTCTTAGTACTTGATCTCAGTTTCTAAATTTGACTTGCAGCATATTCAAACAATGTTTGAATTTGCCAAGTGTGACAGATTTTGTAAATATGTTTGCAGGATTATCACTTGTGTGCACCTTTGCCACATGTATCTCGCCCCTTTCAATGACATCTCTAATGAAATGAAGTCTGGTGTCTATATGCTTGGTTTTTTCATGATACATTTGATTTTTACTCAAGCGAATGGCACTTTGGCTGTCACAATTTATGCAAACAGATTCTGGCTTGACTCCAAGTTATTTGATCAATCCTTTTAGCCAAATTCCTTATTTCACTGCTTCAGCAAGAGCAACATATTATGCTTCCGTCGTTGATAATGTCACTATGTGTTGGATATTGGCTTTCCAACTAACTGTGTTGTTGAACACTGTGCACACATATCTTGTAAGAGATCTTTTTTTTTTTTTATCTAAGTCACCAGCAAAATCAGAGTCTAAAATCCTTGGACTGGTTTTGATGGTTCTAAACTTTTGATGTATACCAAACACATGCTTTGAGTTCCCTTTAGGTACCTTAGAATCCATTTGACAGCTTGTCAATGGCTTATCCCTGGGTTTCCCATAAACCTACTCGTGACACTTACAGCATGAGAAATGTTTGGCCTTGAGTAGACCATAGCATACATGATACTCCCTATTGCACGTGCATATGGTATATTCTTCATGTCTTCTGCTTCTTGGATTGTGTTTGGTGACATGGCTGAAGAAAGTTTGAAGTTAGCTGCTAGTGGAGAGCTGACTGCCTTTGATTCATTCATATTGAATCTATTTAGGACATTTCCAATGTAGCTCTCTTGGGAAATTATCAGTTTTCCTTGCTCTCTAATTCTGATGATTTCCATTCCTATGATCCTCTTGGCTGGCCCCAAGTCTTTCATCTCGAATTCTTTCTTCAGCTGGCTCTTTAATTTCTTTATTTCTTTCATACTTTTTGATGTTATTAGCATGTCATCCACATATAGCAGTAGGTAAATGTATTTTGTTGATGATACTTGTTTATAATACACATAGCTATCAAAATTACTTTTAGCATAACTTTGACTGAGCATGAATGAATCAAACCTCGAATACCATAGTCTTGGTGATTGCTTTAGCCCATAGAGTGATATCTTTAGCAAGCAGACCCAATTTTCCTTTCCTTGAGTCCTAAAGCCATCTGGTTATTGCATTAAGATTGTTTCATTCAGGTCACCATGGAGAAATGTTGTTTTGACATCCATCTGTTCTAACTCCATGTCAAAGTGTGCTACCATGGCTAGAATTGTCCTTACAGATGCATGCTTGACTACAGTAGAAAAGATTTCATTGTAGTCTACACCTTCCCTTTGAGTGAACCCCTTTGCTACTAGCCTTGCTTTGAACCTGGGTGGTTCAACTCCTGGAATTCCCTCATTCCTCTTGAAAATCCAAATGCTGCCTACAATTCTGGAGTTGTCAGGCTTAGGTATGAATTCTAAAGTGTTGTTCTTCTCCAATGATTTCAGCTCCTCAGTCATAGCTAAAATCCATTTGTCTTTATCTTGAGACCTGGCAGCTTTATTGTAGTTCTTGGGATCTTCTTGTATGATCTCTTCAACAGCATATAATGCATAGCTCATCATGTCTACATAACCATATCTTTGAGTGGGTTTTGATGTCTTTCTTTCTCTGTCCCTGATGAGGTTATAATCATCTAATTCCTGTTTTGAAAACACAACATGTTATGTTGGGTTTGCATCAATCTTGTCTTGCTGAGCCTACTATTATTTTGAAACCAAGAACGTTCTCCATTTTTCTGCAACTTTCTCCACCTCAAGATCAAACCTCTTAGTTTTGTCTTGTTGAGTCTGCTGTTGTTCTAAGAACGTTCTCCGTTTTTCTCCAGCTTTCTCCACCTCAAGATCAAACTTCTCATCTGCAATTTAATGTGAGCTTTAATTCATAGCATTGTTTAAAGACTTATATAGCTCAGCCTCATGAAACTTAACATCCCTGCTAATGATACATTTCCAACTTTCAGGTCACCATATTCTATAACCTTTTACACCACTTGGATATCCAACAAAATACCCTTTCTTGGCTCGAGGGGCTAGCTTCCCTTCATTTACATGATAGTATACAGCACATCCAAATACTTTTAGGTGATTGTAGTTTGCAGTATGCCCAATCCACAATTTTTGAGGGGTTTTGAGTTCAATTGTAGTAGAAGGACCCAAATTTATCAAATAACAAGCTGTATAGACAACCTCTCCCCAAAACTGTGCAGGCATCCCTGCATTGGACAGAATGCATCTCATTCTTTTAAGCAAGGTTATATTCATCCTTTCAGCTAGTCCATTTTGCTGAGGTGTGCTCCTTACAGTCCTATGTCTGTTCACACCATAAGCTTTGAAAAACTAGTGAATTCCTCACTACAAAATTCAAGACCATTGTTTGTCCTTAGAGTTTTAATCCTTTTGGCAGTCCTATTTTCAACCATAGACTTCCAATCTTTAAAGGTTTTAAATGCTTCATCCTTACTTTTCAACAAGTAATCATCAAGAAATGTAATGAAATACTTGTTACCTCTATATGAAGCAATCTTTGTAGGGTCCCATAGATCACTGCGAACATATTCCATAATTCCTTTTGAGCAATGTTTCCCTGTAGAGAACTTGACCCTATGCATCTTTCCATACACACAATACTCACATAATTCAAGATCACTAATCTTGTCCCCACCTAGCATGCCTTGCCTTTCCAGAACCTGCATTCCTCTTAGACTTACATGTCCCAGCCTTTGATGCCACAAGCTGGCTTTGCTTGATGTTTGGACTGCCACTGCAGCCATTCTTGTCACTGCTTGACCATTGAGAAGGTAGATACCATGACCCCTTGTTCCCTTCATGATTACCAATGATCATTTTATGACTTTTAGAGTGCCTTTCTCTGTTTTGTATAAACAACCAACTTCTTCCAGCATTCCTAGAAAAATTAAGTTCCTCTTCAGCTTTGGAACATGTCTGACCTTTGACAAAATCTTCATGGTTCCATCCTTCAGCTTCAGCTTGATTGAACCAATTCCAACTACCTTGCAGGCTGATCTGTTCCCCATAATCACCGTGCCTCCATTAGTTTCTTTGTAGTCAATAAACCAATCTCTATTTGAGGTCATGTGAAATGAACACCCTAAGTCAAACACCCAGTTATCATCCATGATTTCAGTTGAATTTGCCATAAGAAATTCTATGCTTTCATATCCTTCAGAGGTTATAGATGCATTTCCATAATCATCATCACTATTTTATCCTTTCTTTCCTTTCCAGTCTAGGCATTCTTTCTTGAAATGCCCCTCTTTCTTACATATGAAACACTTCATTTTAGACTTGTCCTTTTCTTTATTCTTGAACTTATTCTTCAGTTTTTGATTCTTCTTCCCTGCCTTATCCTTGACAAACAATCCCTCACCACTGCTTTCTTCTTTCCTATTTGACTTCTTCCATTCTTTGGAGATTAGTGCAGCTTGTACTTCTTCTAATGACAAATAATCTCTACCATAAAGAAGTGTATCACACAGATTTTCCAGAGAGCTTGGTAATCAATTTATCAACAATAGGGCCTGATCCTCATCATCCAATTTTACATCAATATTTTCAAGATCTAAAACAATCTTATTAAACTCATTCATATGATCTTCAATTAACCTCCCAGGTTGCATCTTGAAAGTATATAATTTTTATTTTTAGTACAAACGATTCGCTAATGAATTTTTCATGTATAAAGATTCTAATTTGAGCCAAATACCTGCTGTAGAGGTCTCCTTTGACACTTCCCTCAGAACCTTGTCTCCAAGACTCAAGATTAGAGCACTATGAGCCTTGTTCATGATATCCTTCTTCTCCTTTTCCGGTAGTGTAGATGCCATGTCTTTCTCTCATCCCAGTGCTTCTGCCAAACCTTGAGACGCCATAACCCAAAATCATTCTTCCCATCGAAATTTTCAAGTACATACTTTGTTGATGCCATCTTTTCTTTGAATTGAATACACCCTTGCTTTATATACCATTTGTTGTAAAAAACGGAGATCAATCAATCACTAAACCAAGAATGTTCTTGGTTTTTGTAAAGAAAACGCATAATGATGAAAATGAAACGGAGATTGATCAGATTTAAAACGAAGAACGTTCTCTGTTTTCTGACTAACAAAATTAAAGCTTTCTATGCTAAAATGAACACACACAATTGTTAACCCAGTTCAGAGATGAACTCCTACGTCTGTGAGACTGGATCTGACTTCGAATTATCACTAATAATGAGATGAAAATGAAATGTTTCTGCACTTGTGTGCTGTAGTTTTCTGCACTTTTGTCAAACTGTAGCTTTGCAATTTTTCTATTCTCTCTTTTTTTTTTCTAGCCTTGTTTGCTTTTGGCTTATATACATCTGGTTTAAAATTTAGGAGTAACAAACTAAAGTAGTTACAACTAACTAACTGAAACTAACTACCCAAAACACATTCTATCTCAAAGACTTCTTAATTGAGTATCACTTTTAACAATTGATTTAACCATCAATTGTTTATATTACTTCCTTAAAGTGAACAACTCACTTTAAAGGGACCTGTTCTCCGATGTCGATGAGTATTGAGTATTGAATTTAATTTATTTTATATGCATTGTTTGTATACTATCAATCTATGAGAGTCACTAGATCATTAGTAATGTTTTACTTTTATTATAACTACTTATAAAGTCACCCACTTGATTTATTATGATTTGCCAATTGTGTAAAAAAAAAAATTGTATTGATAGTGTATACAAATTAAACTCTTGAGTATTTTGCAACAACACTATATTTTTTGTAACCGAATTTCAATCATAATAATAGTATGACACGATAAAATAAAGAACTCTTATTGAATATATGTGTAAGATTAATTTACATAAAAAAGGGAAAGTTACATATACCTCTTCCAAGATCTCTTTAAATGACACTCACACCCCCTTTAATTATCAAAATACACTTACCTCCTCTATACACATTAAAAATATTGTGCATAACACATTTTTTTTCATACTTACATCTCTATGTGTCATTTATCAAAAAAACACTATAATACACACTTCGTTTAGGCCACTAGGAACATAAACATACATTTTAAATTGCAAATACTAAATGTATGGACGTACTTTTACAAATTAAAGAAAAAACTTTAATAGTGTGTATATTTTTATAAAACTAGAAGAGAGTGTCGTTCAAAGAAAACTTAGAGAGTCATTGCAATTTTCCTTTAGAAAAAAATAGTGAATTTATTTTTGAGTTAAAAAAAGATGAGAAAAAAATGAAACAACAATTGAACACAATAAAGTTGGGCCTAGAAATATCAACCTAATCCTAGTACAACAAACAACTAGTGTGTCATCACAACTACGTGTTTGTCTGTGTGTTTGTTGAGCCCAGATATATGTTTGTATCCATTTGGATATGTTTTTTTCATCACTTCTTTCTTTTCCACCGGTGACTCACACGCAACACACACACATTCTTCTTCTTCCTTCTCTTCTCTCCGGTAGAGTAACAAAACTCCAAATCCATGGGGATTGATTACTATAAAATCCTTCAAGTAGATCGAAATGCTAAAGATGATGATCTCAAGAAAGCCTATCGCAAACTTGCTATGAAGTGGCACCCTGATAAGAACCCTAATAATAAGAAAGATGCTGAAGCCAAATTCAAGCAAATCTCAGAAGCTTATGATGTATGTTTTTTTTTTGTTTTTTTTTTATGATACCCAAATATTGATTTCTTAATTTACTTTATGTTATGTTAATTTGGTTGTGATTTTTTTGTAAAGTTTCAATTTTTGAGGTTTTGAGGTTGTAATTTGGAATGTTGGGTGTGTTAAAATTTGTATCTTTCTTTGAATTTTGGATAATTTGGGGTTTTGGGGTTATAATTTGAAATGTTGATGGTGTTTAACTTTTGTGTATTTCTTGTGCTTTTGGATCATTTGGAATTGTGGGTTTTTAGGGTTGCAATTTGAAATATTAGGGGTGTTAAATTTTGTGTTTTTCTTGTGATTTAGGATCACTTGAAATTTTGGGGTTACTTTTTCTTTTGCTTGTGATTTGATTTGTGAATAGGTTTTGAGTGATGACAAAAGAGAGTGGTGTATGATCAGTATGGTGAAGAGGTTTCCATTTTGTTTTGTGTTTTAGGGATACAATCTGAAATGTTGAGGTGTTAAATTTTGTGTTTTTATGTGATTTTGGATCATTAGAAATTGTTGGTTTTTGCTCATGAATTATGATTTGCGAATAGGTTTTGAGTGATCCACAAAAGAGAGCTGTGTATGATCAGTATGGTGAGGAGGGATTGAAGGGGCAGATGCCTCCCCCTGGTGCAGGTGGATTTTCTGATGCCGGTGATGGTGGGCCGACCATGTTCCGGTTCAATCCAAGAAGTGCGGATGACATATTTTCGGAGTTCTTTGGATTTTCCAAACCGTTTGGCGGTGGAATGGGTGATATGGGAGGTCATCCTGGTGCATCTGGCTTTCCGAGAGGCATGTTTAGGGACGACCTTTTCTCTTCTTTTAGGAGTGCAGCCGGTGAAGGATCTGGCAATGTGCCGAGGAAAAGTGCACCGATAGAGAGAACATTACCTTGCAGTTTGGAGGATTTGTATAAAGGGACTACCAAAAAAATGAAGATTTCCCGGGACGTTAGCGATTCCAGCGGGTAAGCTATCTACTTTAGCTTGCTTCCATATTTTTCCTATATAACTTTTATGAAGAAACTATGAACTTAGTTGCATTGGTTTTATTGAACAGGTTTAAAATATTGAATTCAAAGTCTGGTTCGATGATTCACTTCTGTTATGTGTTGTCGTTGATGATTGTTTTCATAGTATGCCATTGTTGATTTATATACTCTTAGGCTCTATTTGGATAAACAGCCTAATTAAACACTTATAGCATAAACGTTTATCATATTAGTGCATACGTATACGCTATTTCTATAACAAAAGGTAAAATAAAGTCAAATTATTTTCATATAAGCTATAAGTTGTTTTCAATAGCTACATTGAAGAGCTTATGGAAATAAGCCGAAAACAACTTATAGACTTGTGATAAGCTGTTTCTATATGCTCTACTAAAAAGTCACCCAAGTGCTTATGTGAGGAGATAAGTTCAAATTAGTCAATCCAAACAGATCCTAATAATCAATTTTCCAGTAATAAAGTGGCAGGTTTTGCAATGGTTTGACTTTTGTTACATGAGATCTTTGATGGAAATACAGTTTGATATTTGTAGTTCTTATTCTTAAATGGATATACACATTATTACCTTGTTATATGCTGTTTGATTTAGTTCTTCAAAAGTTCTTATTTTTCTGTGATACTTCACTACTTACTGTTTGCATTGGTCATATTAGTGACTATATATGTAAGTTCCTCTGTTTATCTTTCAATTATTATATGTTGCTTATCATCGTCATACTGTTACTTTTTGTCACTGCAGTTAGTGGACGGACATATAAATTAGGCATGGTATGCAAATTTAAATAAGAAATCAAATTCTAATTTTGTTGCCTTATTTAGCCTTTGAATGAGACTTAGTTGTTACGAATGTTATTAAAGCGGATTAAAACCTTGTGCAACCTCAAAGTCCCCCTTTTAGTGATACAGCTACATTTCAGTTGAATATAGATACAACAATTATTTTAGGCACATGTTGCATTTAGTTGAGGTTTGAGTAATGATTGATATATAAATTAACTTTAGCAATCGGACATGTTTAAATGCTATGCATATTTCTTTAATAGATATGACAGTCCAGATTCAGAAATTTATTAGACAGATATTACATGACAAGAAGTGAAATTCATCTTTCCCATTTCATGAAATTATTTCTTCATATCATTTGCTGGCCTATGTTAGGAAATAGAGGGGTATTCACTTTATCTCAGTTCACTACTCCATGTGCCAGAAAAATAATTGAACCAGGGAAGCTTGTAGCTACAAAGTTACTTTGTTGGTAACTAACTTCATTGCATAGTGTATAACCTATGTAGCACCAACTCCTTGGATGATGGTGTGTCCAAAGTCTGACTCCTACACGATCCCAACAATGCAGTTACATTCAATAACTTTTATTTTCTTAATTATTAATGGTGTCTATGTGTTAGTGTCATTATCATGTTTGTTGTTTGTGTCAGCACTTTATAGTTTATATAGCCAAAGTCATTCCTCATAGCACTTTTACAATCTGTTTTGTGTATATCACTTTTGTCTAATCGCATAGCTGAATTTAAACAAATCACTATTGTTCTGCAATACACTATTTAGTACAAAGTGTTGTCAAATAGTGGCTATAGCATGTAGCATAGCTATGGAAAGACCTAGAGACTAATCAACTAAAAAGAGATATGTTATATGATATAACGTCGTTTGATCCATATAGGCGACCCTACTTAGTGGTTTAACACTTGGTTGTTGTAGTGTCGCGGAATTTGATCAAGAAACAAAAAAGTAACAAAAAAATATAGCTTTTGAATTGAGTAGCCATGGACTAATCTTCTGTATGTTTTCTTATTGTGAAGGAAGCCAACCACAGTAGAGGAAATTCTAACCATTGAGATCAAGCCAGGTTGGAAGAAAGGAACAAAGATAACTTTTCCAGAGAAGGGAAACGAACAAAGAGGACTTATACCAGCAGACCTTGTTTTCATTATCGACGAAAAGCCTCACAGCGTCTTCAAGAGGGACGGCAATGATCTTGTCGTCACACAGAAAATCTCTCTCGTAGAAGCTCTCACAGGTTACACCACACAAATAACAACCCTCGATGGAAGGAATCTTTCGATCTCCGTCAACACCATCATTAGTACATCGTATGAAGAAGTTGTTAAAGGAGAGGGTATGCCGATTCCTAAGGAACCTTCGAAAAAGGGAAACTTGAGAGTCAAGTTTAACATCAAGTTTCCATCTAGACTTACGTCGGAGCAGAAAACTGGCATCAAGCGATTACTGACGTCTCCATAAAGACCGGGGGCTGCGTCTCTTGAAGATACACGGAACTGCATTAGATTGGAATTTATTTTTATTGCGGTTTTCAATCAATTGGAAATTCGTGGCTTTTGTGAACTAGTTTCTTTAAACTAGAAACAGTTTATTAGAAGTTTGATATTTGTTTGTTGTTTCATATTTTATTTAGTTTATGATATGATGTTCTGAGTGAATAATTCTCTTAATCACTGGCCTAGTTGTTTCTGTGAAAAGTTTTGGTTGAATTCAATTTATCTGTGTTTGCATAATTGGATCTATGTTTCTTCTCATTTTTATCATTATACTTTTCAACCATTTCATCAATCCACTATATAATTTACAGGGTACACACGATCTCGATGTTCTTATTATTGGATTTTTTTTTTCTAAAAGATTAAAATTTGTTTTTAAATATGGACCGTTTATGGTCGAGAGATGCGTGTGATTGCATAATGATTGTAGGTTTAAGGTTATTTATTTATTTTTGTGTAAGCAAGAAATCAATATCAATGAACAAATTCTTTACGATCCTTATTTTGGATAAAGAAATTCGAAAAAGCAATTGATAATTAACTTAATGAAGAAGATCAAAGTCAAAATTTGATGATTAAGTTAACAATATGGTGGGACATAAATAGTAAAAATCAATTTCGAAAAATTAGTCAAGACAAGAGGAGAAAAACTTACATAGTCACAATCTCAAATAATTTTTATTTGAGTCCACACATAAAAATACACATAATTTTTATTTGAGTCCACACATAAAAATACACGTAGTTTAATTATTTTAAAAATAAAGTTAAATAAATTTTTAGCTCTTATAAAATTTTAAGTTTAATTTATGTAAAAAATATCTTAATCTTTTAGTCTCTTAAAATTTTTTATTTTTATTTTAATCTCTACTTTTAAGTTAACTCATATATATTATTTGAATTTTTAAATGACTTTTTGTACTAATATTTAAGATATTATAAACACCTCCCTTAAAAAATTAGATTTTTTAATAAGATATGAATTAAATATGAATTTTTAAATTTTTTTCTCTTAAAATTTATATTTAATTCATCTTTTGATTTTTATGTATGAGTTCATTGTAATGTTCTAAAAACAGGATTGAAATAACAAAAGCAGAAATAACAAAAAAATATTGAGACTAGAAAGTTAATAAACTTTATTTAAAAAAAATACTAAAAATAAAATATTAAAATTTTATAGGATTGAAAATTTATTTAATAATCAAAAGTATATTATTTTGGTAGATGTTTTTTAGGGATGTGGCTTTCACTGCTTTTCAGGGATTCTTCTTTGACTAATGAAGAATACTTTCTGCACAATAATGAGCATATTCCTTGTCAAACTGTAGCAATTATTCTCTCCTACTTTTCTTTATTCAACACATGTATCGATTATAAGCAAAATTATTTAGCCTCAATTTTAGAACTTCAGTGAATTGCAATGAATATTTTGATCTCATAAAACATATATGTGTTTTTTCAAAAGTACTAGTTAAATTTAACTTGTTCTATGAGAATAAGAATCATTAGAAATAAAATCATATTAAATTTAAGAAATGATATCATTAAATATATTGAAAACACTTAAGTTTAAGACCATCAAATATTAGTACTTTTTTGTCTTCCACCTTTGCATTTTGATTTGGTTTTTGCTTAAAAAAACTACTTTTTTTTTTTTTTTTTTTTTTTTTT
>JBBPBP010009779.1:69553200-69594584 GCA_037974735.1 Cicer chorassanicum
TTTACTTGAAAAGATGTAAAAATATACATAACAATATCAATATTTCAAAAAATTATAAATTTTTCTCTAAGTCAACATGAGTAATGATATAATAAGAAAAAAATAGAAAAACAAATTGTTGGCCTAATTCAAAATTATATCACTCTATTTGATTTAAATATTAATTTTAGTTATCTAATAAGTGACATGTGATAGATTTCGTAGATATTATAAATTTTATTAAATTATTTTTTTTTCCAGTAATGATACTATATAATATTCAATTTGAAAATATTTATGGAGGAATAACCGTTATCAATAATAATGGAGGACAAATAATTGATATTTATTGTATTGAAATTGATAACTTATGACACATGAATTGGTAATTTATTGTATTGATTGATATTGATATTGATAATAGATAATGGATTTTGGTGCAGATTCGAATTGGTGAGGAGAGATGGAAAAGCTATGGAGGAATAACCGTTATGAATAATAATGGAGGACAAATGATTGATATTTATTGTATTGAAATTGGTAACTTATAATTTATTGTATTGATTGATATTGATATTGATAATAGATAATGGATTTTGGGGCAGATTTGGATTGGTCAGGAGAGAGGGAAAAAACTATTTAGAAGGTGAATAGAAACTCTCTAGGAAAATGTACACAACATCTTTTTAACTGAAGTGACAAATGCTAGCTTATGTAGAGAACATAGCATGAGGTGACAGGAGTCTCTTTTAATTATATATAATAGATGAGTTTATCTCACTCAAAAAATAGATAAAGTAAAATATCTCTATTTATAATGATTGAATGTTAAAATCACTTTTTATTTATTTATTTATTATGTGACAAAATGAATTTAATTTTTAAGTGAAGGTTCCTTTTTGATGCATAGTAGTTAGCAGAACTTTGCACTTCAATTTGATTCATGTTCCTACTCGAACAATCTATAGTGCAAATATTGGTTTCATAATATTACAATTGTAAAAATAACATTCATAATATTACTTCAAGATGGACCGTGGAAATATTTCACAGGCGTAATGAAATATGGGCTAGTTGGTATTTCTAAATCAATTATTTCAAACTCCAAATATTGGACTCCATACAATTTGACTTTTACCTCATAATTTTTTAAAAATTTAATTTTACTTCTATTATTTTCATCTCCTCTCATTGATTTTTTGAATCCAAACTTTTATATTCACAAATACAAAATTTTAAAAATGAAACTTTTCTCTCTCTAAAAATTCAGTTTAAAATTTACATACCAAAAATTTAGAATTTTTAGTATGAAAAAAAATAGAAAAAAAGCTTTACATATTGAAAATTTCTAAATAAAACTAAAATTTTACGTATTTAATATTTCAAAAATAAAATCTGTGATATGTAGAAAAATAAAAAAAATTGAGAAAATTTGTTAAATTCTAAAAATTTTATTTTCAAAATTTTTGATATATAAAAAATCAGATATGATATACAAAAAATGGACCAATTTTATTTTTTTCCCGTATTTTTTACGAGTCTATTCTTTAGTGTTCATACAAAAGTGGTCAAATGTGAAGGTAGTGATCAAGTTGCATGAGGTATGAAATTCAATTTTCTCAAACTCCTCACTCACTTATAAACATACCA
Source organism: Cicer chorassanicum (assembly GCA_037974735.1). Taxonomy (NCBI): domain Eukaryota; kingdom Viridiplantae; phylum Streptophyta; class Magnoliopsida; order Fabales; family Fabaceae; genus Cicer; species Cicer chorassanicum. The sequence continues at coordinate 69,554,830 of JBBPBP010009779.1, forward strand.
TAGTGTTTTTTTTGTTTGAATAAATAGTCAAATTGATCATTTAAATTGTAAGTGTCACTCAAATTAATTTCTGAATTTTGTAAATTAGCAAATACATTCCTGAAATTATAAAATAGCAATACAAATAATTTATGTTTAAATTTTTATTGTGAAATACTATAAAGTAACATCTTAATTGAAAATTTAACTATTCCACGTTGATCTCATATCAATGTCATAATGTAATATCTTAATTGAAAATTTAATTATTCAACGTTGATCTCATATTAATGTCATCACAACGTTAACTAGTTTTTCTACGAATTTTAAATCTTTCATAGGCTAATTTGTTCATACTTAGTCAACGCACAATTACAATTACTTACAATTTTCTTTGAGATGACAAAATTTCATCGACAAATTTGTCATGTGAGATCAATGTGGATAAGCCATATATTCAATTACATTACTACGATAAAAGTTTACAAAAAACTGTTTTAATTGATATTTTACAATTTTATAGATGTATTTGCCAATTTGTAAAATTTAAAGACTAATTTGACCAACATTTATAATTTCACGAATCAATTTATCTATTCACTAGTTTTTTTCTCCATCCCATGCGGGATTTCTTAATTTTTAATACTCTCTTTAATTAAGTCTAACTGAGTTAATCACTTTAGTGGTTAAAATACACTTATAGATTAACCGATTCAAACATATATTTAGATGTTTTTAAAAATATTGACAAATGAGATAAGAAACCATTTTTATTTTGAATTTGTACTCAATGGAGTCAGACCATGTCGTTACTTGTACTATTTTAAGACCTAATTTAGGTTTTAAGATTTTTGGTTAGTTTTGAAGTGTTTAATAGCGTGTGTCAATATAGTGCACTAGATGATGTTTTTACGTGTCACAGATCTACGATTCAAAAGTATGCAGGAGCTGAAAGATAGGGGACCCACAACCATAGGCATTTGAGTTATATATTCTTAATTTTTATATGGTTTTTTAATAAGTTGATTATTAAATAATTTTATATAATTAATTAAATGTGTATTTTGTTAGTTATTTTAATATTTAAATGCATTTTTTATTAATTAATTAGATATTTAAATATGCATTTTATTAATATACATAAAATTATTAATAAAAATTAAATAATTTGATGTTGTGTTTAATTTTAATTAGTAGTCGTACCTCACTTATTTAAAAAATCAAAAACTATTTACTGTTATATAAGTTGGATAATGGTAATATTTATTACAAATCAATTAACTCACACATTTTTATCACTTATAAATACCTTAATTTTCTTTATTTACATTGATGTAAAATTACGAATGAATTCACTTAAATTCTTTTACACTTAAAAATACTTTGATTCTCTTTTTTTCTCATTTACGCAAGACTTCTTAGTTTTCAACGTGTCTTTAACTTAACAAAACTATAAATATTCCAAAAACTCTTAACTGAATCAAGTTAAAGGGCCAAGTATTCATTTAATTATATTTTTCTAAATAAGCATTAATTAATTAGATAATATTAAATTAATAATATAATACCGAAATATAGCTCATACGAATAATATGATGAGTCGTATGAAAAGATGAAATATGAAATTGGCCTCTAGAGCATACATCACATTTATAGATATTGACAAAGCTTGGCAAGTGGCAACATAATTGATTTGTAGAGACTGGCAAACTTGACCGAATATTAATATTAAATATAGTAAATAAATACATCACATGAATAACATGATAAATCGTATGAAAAGGAACAAGTGTAAAATTGGTCTCTAGAGCATACATCATATTTACAAACATGAGCATACATCTTTGATTAATAAACTTATCAAAGATCCATAATTATGTAGTATTTCTAAATTTTGTAAAATAATAGTTAAATATATTTTTAATTTTTATAAAATTTTAATATTTTAATTTTAATTTATATAAAATTTTGATACAATTTTTAGTTTCTATAAATATTAATTGTTAAGTAAATATATATTTTGTAATGAGTTTTTTCAAACATGTTTACCGTAATATAAAAAAAATTTCTACAAGGAATGAGTCTAAAATTTGATTTCTATACCTATATTTTTGTTACTTTTATTTTGAATTTTTTACATTAAAAAATTCATATTTTATTCAATTGAACTTAAAAATAAATTATTTTTGTAAAATAACTTTTTATAATGTTCTGAACATGTTCGCAAAAAAATATTCAATTTTTTTAGCCTTAATGGTATTTTTGGTCTACGTATTTTCATCTACTCATAGAATTGGTTTCCAATTTTAAAATCCGACAATTTTAATCCCTCATAAATTTTAACCAAAAAATTGTTTAGTATATTTTAAATTATGTGATATATAATTTTATGATGTAAAACCATTTAGATGTATTAATTATTTATATGTTATTAATTAAATTACACAAATGAATAGTTTCAGATGTTGAAACTGAAGTTTTTAAAGAGTTTTTTTTGTATGATTTATACATAAAATTGTAATTAATGTATTCTAATGTTTTTCCATATTTTATGTAGAAGACATTCAATAAACACAAGATCGTCTAAATGTTTTTGGAGACCTTGTTCGAATCTAAAGATGGGTCCCCTAAAATCACGAAACTCTAACAACAAAATTCTAACATTTGGTGATGGGTGGTGTCGTCTATTAGCTGCAGTCTCTGTCACAGATTCACAGTGGTTGGAAACTGATATTTATTCTAGACATAAGGTGCAAATATAAAATTTTAGAATATTCAGCGTACAAAATTAAGATATCAAAGCAATTTTCAAAGGTTATGATATACTATAAAAAAAATTGAGATCCCTAATTAGGACCATGCCAATATTATAGTTACACATGTTGATAGTCGGCCTTGAATAGACACACTAATAATGAGATATATATTTTTCTTTTAACTATAGAGTAAATGAAAGATAGTCTTTTAACTAATTCACCAATAAAAAATATTTATCTCGTATAAAATTTTGGAGTTTTCTGATATTATAATAGTCAAAAGACTGGTCGAAATTTTACCGGGTAAACCAATTGGCTATTGTGCTCTCAAGGACCTTCCTTATTGATTAAGATTTGTATGAGTAAAATGGTTGTACTTAGTCACCTTTGCAACTCGTTAAGCAAGGAACTATTCCTTGAAAGTGGATTCATCGTATAGACAAAATCCTTCACAGTAGAGGTTTCAAGGAAAGCCATTTGGGTAATGTGGTAATTTGTGATGGAAAGGAAAACTGCAAAAAAGATCTATATTTATACTATTGAACTGCCAAAAGAAACTTTTTTCACACGAGTTATCAGTCAATTGATAAATGCAGTGACCACAAAGAGCTATTGGCATTGGATGGCTGGTTTGAAACGAAGAAATAATCTGCTGCAAGGATCGTATGGTGACGACAAGTAATTAGATCCAGTCACATTATTTCAAGTGCATGAATCGGTTGATGTGATGTAGAGGCATTTGTTTATGCCTATAAAGATTCTAATTTATTACTCGAAAACAAAAAGCAAGTTGAGTGGAATATGAGCCAAATCGGAATCAACTGAAGCGATCATGCAATATTAGGAATTAGCGATGGCGAAGGAGTCGAATCTTTCTCAATCGCACCAATTATTATTTGATTTCCTTAAGTCAAAGTATAGTTCAAAATTGGTATGAACTAATAATTTAACATGTTAGAAATCAAATTTCCTTTCTTTTAGGAGAACATCAAATGAGAAACTAATGAATGGAAATGGGGCAGTTATTTTCTAGGAATTATGATGAAGAGAGAGACAATAATGTACATATGCAATATACAAGGGCATACAATGTGGGAATTGAGGTTCAAGCAAGGAGATATTGCAAACTCAGACACGACCACACGAGTATATTCGAGTGAAGTGGTTAAGGCATAATCTTTATGTAGCCAAGATTCGTGCTAATAGGATTTAAGCTTGAAGAACCAATCTATTACTACCCATTGTAATTATAATTTAAGACTGTAAGTTCAGATGTGCACCTAAGAGGGGGTGAATTAGGTGTTTAGGAAATTTTCTTGTTTTCAGCGATTTGGTGATCGATTTTTGTACTTAAGAATAGTAAGTGATAAAAGTAAATAACAGTAATGAAATGAACACTACAAAGTTATCCTGGTTCCCTTTATGACCAAGGGTACATCCAGTCCTCTTGCACACCATAAGAGATTTTTCCACTATTTTCAGAAAATGTACAAGTTCCACCCTAAGATCTCTGCTACAAACTTCTAACAAATCTTCTAAGATAGCACACCACTATCTTAGATAAGACTACTTAAAGAAAGTACTACTTTCTTTTACAAACAATGTGATTTGATAAGGATATAAGAATAAAAGAGAGGTATAATGATATCAATCCAATATTGCTTCAAGTACTTTGAGAACCTTTGTCAAGAATATGAAAATGAAATGCAAGTACTTGAATTATGAGAAATAACTTTGAGAAAAATCCAGAAAATTTGTTCAAAGTCTTTCAAGGTTTTGTAGTAGGATTGTGTGTCGATTAATATGAAGTTATGGTGTATTTATACTCCATAAACATCTCTTCAGATTCGTGGCCATTGATCCAAGAGGTTTGATGAACAAATGCAATGATTTAGAACTATTTCAGATCTGAAAAATTGCATTGCTTCTAGTTGTATTCGAATACAGGATGTATGTATTCAAATACACCTCTTTATAACGTTCAAATTTATTCAAAAATTTCACCTTGTATTCGAATACACAAGCATGTAGTCGAATACAGACTTGTCAATTTTGCCAGTGACTTGCTGTTTGTATTCGACTATAACAGGTCGTAGTTGAATACAGATGGGAAGCTTTTGCTACTGACTTTGTTGAGACAAAATCTTTCAATTGATTTTAATGATAACAAAATTACTTAAGAGATTATGATTGTGGTTAATACTAATCTGTGCTTTTGAGTGAATTATTATAAGAAAACAGGTTAATCATCATTTAGAACAAAAGGAAGAAAAATCTGGATTAATCCATTAAGGTTTCAAGCTGGAGGATGGCCAGAACCTTGAGAGGATGGGTCTTCAAGTTGAGATTTTCAATCCTCGCGGGAATAACGTTTTTAATCCATCAAAAGAGATCAAACCAGCATGAATAAACAAATATATGAAGCATTTGATCAAAAGAAATCACAAGGCTAGCTATACAAGGTCCGAGGATAGCTTGTAGCTTTGGTATTCAAGAAGTCACATGTTTGCAAGTCTCCATCCCATGTGAAAAGGCTAAGGGCAACCCTATATTTCACTCTTGAGTGATTGGAAAAATAAAGCAAAGTCAATATATTGAAAGGCAACTGCAAACAAGCTCAAAATAGAAGTCACAAGTCTTGAAGAATGAAAAAAAGAAAAAGGCTATACAAGACCAAGACAAAAGGCTACGCAGAGGATGGACTGCATAGGTCCAAGGATGGCTGGATGGCAATGTTGTAATTTCAGCACAAAGACCATTGGACAAATCTCTGCAACCTCCTCAACGGTCATGATGTTTTTAACTCATGAAAGAGCTATCAAGGACTCTATAAAAGGGCAGGAAGCTCTTCATCACAATACACAACAAATATTGCAGAAAAAGATCAAGAATCATATCATTTATCTTAAGCAATATTCATCCTCTCATCATACTTTCTCTATTCATACACTAGATCTTTGAAATATCTTTTAGAAAGTATTTAAGTTGAGAGTAAACAAATCATACTCATATCACTCTGTAATTTTCAAGTAAGTTGTACTTGAAAATATTTGAAAGTTGATTGTAAGCTTGGTGAAGCTTGAGAATACACAAAGTGTAATCATCCTCTGCAAGAGGTTGATCTGTTTGATCTTTAGTGAAATCTCACAAGGTTGTGAGGACTGGACGTAGCCATCATTGGGTGAACAAGTATAAAATTTGTGTGTCTATCTCTTTACATTCTTCCTGCATTTATTCTGTTTCATTTGAAAAGTTTAAAAACCATTTTCCAGTTCGCATCCTCACTGAGAGGACAGAAATTCATAAACTTTCAAAACCATTTTTAAACGCCAAAATCCCTATTCAACCCCCCTTCTAGTGATATTTAGCTCCATCAATTGGCATCAGAGCAAGGTTCTCTATAAATATTACATCTAACAGTGTAAGAGAAAAAGATCCAAAGAAAAAATGTCAAAAGCTAAGTATGTTCCTGAAGGAGGATCCTCCACTAGACCTCCTTACTTTGATGGTACAGATTACTACCACTGGAAAAGTAAGATGAGATTGTTTCTCATATCTCAAGATAACAACATGTGGTCTGTTATTGAAAATGGGGATCATGTCATTAGAGTCAACAACACAGATGCAACCTCCGATGAGAAACCTGAAGCACAATGGACGGCGGATGAAAATGCTAAGGTACTCCTAAACTCTAAAGCTCATTTATTTCTAACGTGTGCTTTGAGCAGGGAAGAATATGATAGAGTTGAAGAATGCAAAAACGCCAAGGAACTTTGGGATACTCTAAGGATTCATCATGAAGGATCAAGTCATGTGAAGGAAGCAAGGATTGACATGGGAGTAAGAGAGTTCGAGTTATTTGAAATGAAAGAGGAAGAAACGATTGATGAAATGTTCTCAAGATTGACAATCATATTAAACAATCTCAGATCTCTTGGAAAGGTATATTCCGTTCTAGAGAGGATAAGAAAAATCTTGAGGAGTTTACCAAAAGAATGGAGACCAATGGTGACTGCCATCACTGAAGCAAGAGACTTGGCCAACATCAAATTAGAAGATTTGGTTGGAACTCTAAGAGCTCATGAACCTCTGTTGCTGGTTGACAAACCAAGCAAAAAAGGAAAAATGATAGCTCTAAAAACAAGCCAAACAGAAAGCTCATCCTCCAAAAGAGCTGAAGAAGTTACTAAAAAAGAAAGTGCAGACTATCCTCTATCTGAGGAAGAAGATGAACTAGCTCTCATTTCCAGAAGGATCCAGAGGATGATAACGCGTAGAGGACAGGACAAAAGATCTTCTCAAAAATAAAAATCTGACAAAAGTCAGATTACTTGTTTTGGATGCAACAAGTTGGGTCACTACAAAACTGAGTGTCCTCTAAACAAAAAGGGATCAAGAAGATTTCCTTCCAAAAACAAGTCCATGATGATCACGTGGGATGATAGTGATGACTCATCCTCGGAGCAAGAAAAGGAAGAAGAGGCCAACCTCTGTCTCATGGCAAATACAGAAAATGGAAAGGTAAGCATATCTGAACTTTGTCCTAATTGTGAACAATTAGAAATAGAGTTTGACAATCTTTTAAATGACTCAAACACTTTATCTCAAAAATGTGGATTTCTTAAAAACCAACTTTTTGAAATAAAGAAGCTAAATGAGGAACTACAAGCTAAAAATAAAAAATATGAACAAACAATTCAAGAGCTGCAGTTATCTCATGAAAAGTTGTCTGAGCAACACTCTATTTTAAACAACAAGACTGTCAAAAACAATCCTCCAGAAGAGGATGCAGAAAAAGAAAATTTGAAAATAGAGGTCAAAGAACTCAAAAATGATCTTTCCAACTTTGTTAAATCCACTGATACTTTTCAAAAGATTATGGGATCACAATCTGGAATTTTTGACAAAGCTGGGATTGGATTTAAAAGCTCTCAAAAACAAAAACTTTATGAAATTTTTTTTATTCCAAAGAAACAAGAGGATAGGCCAAGATGCACTTTTTGCAAAAAGCTTGGACATACTTTTAAAAGATGTTACGCCAAGAAAAGGGCAGATAACATCAAGAAATGATGTTCATATTGTGGTAAACCTGGACATCAAGATTCCATTTGTTATCATAAAAGAAAATTCCTCACAAGAGGACGGACTAACCAACAAGGACCCACCTCTATATGGGTACCTAAGTCACTATTAAACTCAAACTCAGGTACATCCTCTGATCAACAAAAGAAGGCCTTGGTTCTTGGACAGTGGCTGCTCAAGGCATATGACAGGGGATAGAGATTGCTTTATTTCATTGGAAATAAAGGATGGAGGATCGGTCACATTCGGAAATAACGATAAAGCTCAAATAAAAGGTAACGGTATCATTGGTAATAAAAATTCTGCCAAAATTGAAAATGTTCAATATGTAGATGGTTTACAACATAACTTGCTTAGCATTAGCCAACTTTGTGATAGTGGTTTTGAAGTTATTTTTAAACCCAATCTATGTGAGGTTAAACACTCATCCTCGGGTAGAGTTTTCTTTTCCGGTTTTAGAAAAAAGAATTTATATGAGCTATATCTTGATGATTTGCCTACTGAATCTTGTTTTGTATCCATTGAAAAGGATAAATGGGTATGGCACAAACGGGCTGGTCACACAAGTTTAAACACTATTTCTAAATTGTCTAAATTAGAATTAGTTAGAGGCCTTCCAAAAATTGATTTTGAAAAAGACAAAATTTGTGAAGCTTGTGCCAAAGGAAAACAAGTAAAAAGTAGCTTTCATTCTAAAAATATTGTTTCCACAAACCATCCTCTTGAGCTACTTCATATTGATCTTTTTGGTCCTATTAAAACTCCTAGCCTTAGTGGAAAAAGGTACGGATTTGTAATTGTTGATGACTTTTCACGTTTTACATGGGTCTTGTTTTTAAAACATAAAAATGATGCCTTTGAGGCTTTTCATTATTTTTGTAAAAAGATCCAAAATGAAAAGGGATAAAAAATTATCTCCGTAAGAAGTGACCATGGAGGTGAATTTGAAAATGAATCTTTCAAAAATCTTTTTGATGAAAATGGTATTTCTCACAATTTTTCTTGCCCAAGAACTCCTCAACAAAATGGAGTTGTTGAGAGGAAAAATAGAACTTTGCAAGAAATGGCTAGAACTATTTTGAATGAAGCCAACATTGAAAAATATTTTTGGGCTGAAGCAATTAATACCGCTTGTTATGTTTTAAATCGTGTATCCATTAGAAAGATTTTAAACAAAACTCCATATGAACTATGGAAAGGAAGAAAACCAAACATCTCATATTTTCATATATTTGGGTGTTATTGTTACATTCTAAATAATAAAGAAAATTTGGGTAAGTTTGATTCAAAATCAGACAAAGGACTATTTTTAGGATACTCCACTTCGTCTAAAGGTTATAGAATATATAATCTTAGGACTCAAATTGTGGAGGAATCCATGCATGTTATTTTTGATGAGTTTGATGACTTGTGCTTAGAAAAAATTGATAAATCTGAGGAAGATGAACCTTCATCCTCCAACGCACCTAGTCCAAACGAAGAGGACGAATCTGCTCCATCCTCTCAGCAACCTCCACGAGGATGGAAAACAGTCACTTATCATCCTCCAGATCTGATTATTGGAGACACGGCTGATGGAGTAAGAACAAGGCAGTCCCTACGAGGAAATACAGCAACCATGGCTATGATTTCACAAATTGAACCAAAAAATATTGATCAAGCTATTTGTGACAAATCATGGGTTGAAGCCATGATGGAAGAACTCTCACAATTTGAAAGGAACAAGGTATGGAACCTTGTACCTCCTCCACTTGAAAAATCCATCATTGGAACAAAATGGATTTTCAGAAACAAATTGAATGAGGATGGAGAGGTAGTAAGGAACAAAGCAAGGCTTGTTGCTCAAGGCTACAATCAACAAGAGGGAATTGACTACGATGAAACATTTGCACCGTTTGCAAGACTAGAAGCTATACGCATCCTCCTAGCATATGCCACCCATAAAGGTATAAAACTATACCAAATGGATGTCAAAAGTGCTTTTTTAAATGGATTCTTAAATGAGGAGGTTTATGTCAAACAACCTCCTGGATTTATTGATGAAAAGAAGCCCAACCACGTATTCAAACTCTCAAAAGCTCTTTACAGATTGAAACAAGCTCCTCGAGCTTGGTATGAGAGGTTAAGCTCTTTTCTTAAGGAAAATGGATTCATTAGAGGACGGATTGACACTACTCTTTTCAAGAAAACATCTAAAGAAGATTTGTTAATTGTCCAAATTTATGTGGATGACATAATTTTTTGATCCACTAATGAAGAAATGTGTGAAGAATTTTCAAAACTTATGCAAAGTGAGTTTGAGATGAGTATGATGGGTGAGTTGAAATTTTGTCTTGGTTTGCAAATCAAACAACTCAAGGATGGTATTTTCATCTCACAAGAAAAATACACTAAAGATCTTCTAAAAAAATACAACATGAGTTCAGCCAAGAGTATGGGAACTCCTATGCACCCATCCTCTACGCTTCACAAAGATGATGAAGGAACTCCAATTTCTGAGAAAGAGTATAGAGGGATGATTGGATCCTTATTATACTTAACAGCAAGTAGACCAGACATAGTATTTGCTGTAGGTCTTTGTGCAAGATTTCAATCCTCTCCAAAAGAATCTCACCTTACAGCAGTTAAGAGGATTCTGAGATACCTTGTTGGCACAATAAACTTTGGAATCTGGTATGAGAAAAGCTCAGATCTTGATCTCATAGCCTACTGTGATGCTGACTATGCGAGAGATAAAATCGAAAGGAAGAGCACAAGTGGAGGCTGCCAAATTCTTGGTAAATCCCTAATCAGTTGGTCATGCAAGAAGCAAAGCATAATTGCCCTTTCAACTACGGAGGCTGAATATGTATCAGCTGCTCAATGCTGCTCTCAAATCCTATGGGTAAGAAATCAACTTGAAGATTATTCACTAAGGTACACTAAAATTCCTATCCTCTGTGACAATACTAGTGCAATTAATCTTTCAAAAAACCCCATACAGCATTCTAGATCTAAGCATATAGAAATTAAACATCATTTCATAAGAGATCATGTCCAAAAAGGTGACATTGAATTAATTTTCATTGACACTGAAAATCAATTGGCAGACATTTTTACGAAACCTCTTCAGGAGGATCGTTTCAAAAACATTTTGGAAAAACTTTCTATCATTAATTTTTCTAAAATTAATTGATTTAGTGTTTTATCCATTGTATCATGTCTGTGTTTCTCTTATTTTTAATTGTTTAATTTTTTTTAACCCTTTAGTGTTTTATCAAAACTAGTTGTGTAAGTAAGCATTACTTTTAAGTTAGAAAGGTGAGAGGACAGGAAATAAGCCCAGAGGATACAGTTTCCTCTTTTGGGAATCTCCTTGAATCACGCAAGCACGCACCTCTCTCCCTATTGGCCGTTTGCGTGGCGTGTTCCCCTTGGCTGCTGCATTAAATGCACAGACGGCCTTGCCTGTCCATTCTCCCACGTCCCTAAAGCCTAGCGCCTCCATCATCATGACTGCCTAGGGAATCATCTCACGCCTCCTCTCTTGAAAAGTCACTTCATCTACCATCCTCCTCTACTTAATGCGTTAATATTCTCTCCTCTGCACCCTTCAAACGTTATTCAAAAACTCAGAACTCATCTTCCTTCTCTTTCAAAACCCAAACTCAATGGCTCGTACCAAAGTAACTGCCAAACGCAAAGTTGCCTCTCAAGAAAATGAATCCATTCAGGATTACTACTCAAGTACAGAGTCCGATCATCACGAAGAAGGAAATTCTGATGCATCTACACCTCAACCACCCTCGTCCATGTCTCATCCTCCTGAACCATGTACGAAAATTTCCTCTCCCTCCATTAATCCTAAAAAACGCTCCACCAAAACTTCATCCTCTACTACATCCTCTACACCCAAAAGGCGATCCTCCAGGATCATGTCTGGGGCTATTTCATCTAAGAGGTCAGTATCTCAAGACAATACTGTTCATGTGATTAACTCTGATGATTCTGAGCAAACCATATCTGCTGAACCAGTTCAACCACCACCACCAGCTAAAAACATTGAAAAGAAGGTTACTGTGTCCACTCCCAAAAAGCCTAAGAAACCTCTTGTCAAAAAATCTCGAGCCTCCTCATCCAAAATCTCTATCAAATTGTTTAGTTCACCTATCTTAGAAATAAATTACATTTCTAAGTGGCAAAATAAGTTCGTGGTTAATGGGAAGATTATTTGCCTCGATGATTTGAAAGAAGGTGGATTTAATATTGAAGAAATGTTCGATCAATTAGGATGGACCTCATTCCTCCGTATCAATGAACCACAATATCCACGCTTAGTTAGGGCTTTTTATGCTGCTGTAAATGGATCACGGGGTCTTACCACCTTCAGCATTATCCTTAAGGGTGTCCACATGGAAATCAAACCTGCCACCTTGTGCCAAATTTTAGACATACGTGATGAAGGTATCTGCTGTTTTACTGAGAATTGGTATTCTCAATGTATGATCACACGCAACTCTGTTCTTGCCAACACTCTGATATCTACAACCTAACCTCATGTAGCTTCAAATCTGCTTCCCATTTGTCGCATCCTCCACAACATATGTGTTCATTGCATTGTACCTAGAGCCGGTAGTTTTGAGAAGGTAACTGAACTCGATCTTCTTCTCATTCACCACATTATGTCTGGAACCCCACTGCATTTAGGTTACATTATTTTCAGCTTCATGTTAAATGCCTCAATCTTAGGAAGGTCAGCCCCCTATGGCATGGTGTTAACCAAAATCTTTAAGTTTTTCAATCTACCCTTAGATGATGAACCTTCACTTCATTTTTCCAACACCATCTCCATGAAAAATGTGAAACAAATGAAGCTCACTACATCTGCCTCCATCACCCCTCCTTCTCCAAAAAGAAAAAGAACTCGCAGCTCATCCTCTATCACTCCACCACATGAATCCATCACTACTCAACCTCTGTCAGAGGATACTCCATCCAACACCACTCCTGAACCCATCATGACGATTGATCCTCCTTCATCTCCACCAAATGATTTTGTTACTCCTTCACCGCCTCAGTCCCCACTGTTGCCAGACCTCTCCATACCACTTAACCAGGCACCTCCTCCTGAGGATACGACTCCAGAAGCTCCCTTTCAACTCATGGAGGATGGAGAAGAGCTATATTTTGATTTAAATCTAACTTATCATCAATTTTCTCCCTTGAGCCCTACTGAGAATCTAGCTGAGGAATTTCCTCCTGATTTACAAGAAAATATCTTGATACCTCCTAATTCTGCTCCTCCTTCAACTCACGTTGATGCCATTATTCCTGACCAAACCCAACCTCTACCTGAGGTTCCTTTTTGATTTTGCTCTATTGACTCATTTTTAGCTCCAACGAAGGATCAACCTTCCAAGGACAATGTTGGAAGCTCCCAGAATAAGAGCTGAAGTGTAAACAATCAGCCCAAGGATCAACCCCCTAAGGAACGAAAACTCTCTAAGCATATGAAGCTCCTCAAAACCATTTGGAAGGATCAACAAAGACTAATTCGGCGTTTTGATCTCTTCCAGAATTCGTTTACACAGTTTGGACTTATTCTAGAATGGGTTACCAAACACATGGTGACTACAGCTGCTCCTGACGTTCCTCTTCCTGAGCTTCCCGCTATGCCTTCCTTTGCCGTACCCGTTTCCTCCCCTTCGTCCTCATCTGAAGAGTTGTCCTCCTCAGAGTAGCATTTTCAATCCTATTTTTTTGCTGCTGCCTAAAATTCAGGGGGAGAATGGTCATGATTATGATGTTTTGAGATTAGGATATTTTGAAATTATGTTTTGATATTATGATTAGGATGTTTTGATGCTTTGATGCTATAGCTGCCATATTTTGATTAAGTTGATGTTTAGAAATGATTTGCTGTTTTGATTAAATTGATGTTGTAGTAATGTTTTGCTGGACTATGCTTATGCAATTATAATTTCTTACAAATTTTAGTCTTTCATTCATATCCCTAGCATACATTCAGGGGGAGTATCATGTTTATCACTTAAAATTTTAAAAATTAAATACTCACTTGATTCATGGGGAGCATAAACATTTAACATCATCATATTTAAAAAACATAATCTAAAGAATTTTGTCATCATCAAAAAGGGGGAGATTGTTGAGACAAAATCTCTCAATTGATTTTAATGATAACAAAATTACTTAAGAGATTATGATTGTGGTTAATACTAATCTGTGCTTTTGAGTGAATTATTATAAGAAAACAGGTTAATCATCATTTAGAACAAAAGGAAGAAAAATCTGGATTAATCCATTAAGGTTTCAAGCTGGAGGATGGCCAGAACCTTGAGAGGATGGGTCTTCAAGTTGAGATTTTCCATCCTCGCGGGAATAACGTTTTTAATCCATCAAAAGAGATCAAACCAGCATGAATAAACAAATATATGAAGCATTTAATCAAAAGAAATCACAAGGCTAGCTATACAAGGTCCGAGGATAGCTTGTAGCTTCGGTATTCAAGAAGTCACATGTTTGCAAGTCTCCATCCCATGTGAAAAGACTAAGGGCAGCCCTATATTTCACTCTTGAGTGATTGGAAAAATAAAGCAAAGTCAATATATTGAAAGGCAACTGCAAACAAGCTCAAAATAGAAGTCACAAGTCTTGAAGAATGAAAAAAAGAAAAAGGCTATACAAGACCAAGACAAAAGGCTACGCAGAGGATGGACTGCATAGGTCCAAGGATGGCTGGATGGCAATGTTGTAATTTCAGCACAAAGACCATTGGACAAATCTCTGCAACCTCCTCAACGGTTATGATGTTTTTAACTCATGAAAGAGCTATCAAGGACTCTATAAAAGGGCAGGAAGCTCTTCATCACAATACACAACAAATATTGCAGAAAAAGATCAAGAATCATATCATTTATCTTAAGCAATATTCATCCTCTCATCATACTTTCTCTATTCATACACTAGATCTTTGAAATATCTTTTAGAAAGTATTTAAGTTGAGAGTAAACAAATCATACTCATATCACTCTGTAATTTTCAAGTAAGTTGTACTTGAAAATATTTGAAAGTTGATTGTAAGCTTGGTGAAGCTTGAGAATACACAAAGTGTAATCATCCTCTGCAAGAGGTTGATCTGTTTGATCTTTAGTGAAATCTCACAAGGTTGTGAGGACTGGACGTAGCCATCATTGGGTGAACCAGTATAAAATTTGTGTGTCTATCTCTTTACATTCTTCCTGCATTTATTCTGTTTCATTTGAAAAGTTTAAAAACCATTTTCCAGTTCGCATCCTCACTGAGAGGACAGAAATTCATAAACTTTCAAAACCATTTTTAAACGCCAAAATCCCTATTCAACCCCCCTTCTAGTGATATTTAGCTCCATCAGATGTAACATCTGTATTCGAATACACTATACTGTATTCGAATACACCTTTGTATTTTGTCAAAAATATTAATTTTAACACTTTGTAAATGTAATTTTAACTTTGGAAAATACATTTTATGCATATGTAAAGATGAATGGTTCTCATGTATTTGACCTATTGTTTGTATCATTTACCTTTACATTAAACATCTAATATGTTTTGAATTTAAAGTTTATCAATTAAGATACTTGAACTTCTTTTTGAGCTTGTTGCCTTTGATCATCATCGTTGGTCTTTTGTCTTTATCAAAAACATGTATTTTACATTCTCCCCTTTTTTGATTATGACAAAACTTTTGTTGTTTGAAGAGATTGTATCATTGGAAAATTACTCCCCCGAAATTCATGCGTACTCCCTCGTTGAACTTGAATGTTTGAGATCATTTTTGAAGAATATGGAAGACCTACAAACAAGTTTAAAAACAACAAAATACCAAACTTTTCTCCCCCTTTTGACATGATCAAAAAGAAGTAAAATATCGACAATATATATAGTAAAATCCAAACAATTATCGATAAATAAAGGAAAATATCACATAAGGGAATGATAAAAGAGAAAGTTGCATAAGAATCTAGAGATAATGTCACATATTACAAATAAAACCAAATGTAACGGAAAGCTAAGGAAAACATCATAAGTAATATGAAATTTAAACAAGCTACATTAAACAAATTATTCCTAGTAATCGAAACACGAATTAGTGACATCTAGGAGGTAGGTGGAGGTGGTCAATTTTGTCGGATAAAGAAACAAGTTCGGTGAGCATGGTTGCATGGTTGGTTGCGATGGTGGTTTCGATAGTATGGAAGCGAGTGTCGACATAAGTGTTCAAGCCGGTGAGATAGGTGTGTAGGGAGTCAAGTTTGGCCATAACCATCCGGTTTGATACGTGGTCATCATCAGAAGTAGTTTCTTCTCCATCATCATCTGCTTGGGCAACATCAGTTGCGGGGGCAGCAGTGTCCTCTTGAGCGGCAGCAGATGATTGACCAAGATCACTTTTATGCTAGGCAGAACGCTTAAATCCAGCAAGTTGTCCTTCGTGGGTGTATACATGACTTCTTCAGAGAAGTCCACCCCAAAATGGTCCAGTATCCGAGTGACTTCTTTAGCGTATGGTAACCCAATCGCTTCTTTGGATACAAACATTACAGATTTAACAAAATATGCCCAGTTCAGTGGACATCCCTCATACATGAAGAACATGATCTGTAATTCAAATTTTGAAATTTGCGAGTAATTTCTAGCCTTCGGGGACCAAAATGTAACTCAAAAAATAATGTAGAAGGTGATAGTCAACAGTAAGATTCCCAACTCCATATCGTTGCTGCGCAAATTTAGAACCAACTTGAATCATCTTTTGCTCCATAGTGTTTTTGTCAAACCGACATAAAGTAACATATGCATCATACTTAGCAATACCAGCCCATTCACACAAGTTGATGGGACTAATTTTTTGTCCTTCGAAGGGAATGTTCAAAATTTCGTCAATGGTTTTAGTGTCTAACTTAATGGTTTTCCCCTTGACTCGAGAAATTAGCATATTTCCTTCTTTGGTGAGATTGCAATAGAAGACCCTAACTAAATCGGGGTAGACAGGACCTTTGTAACCAATAAACTCTTCTACATGTTGTGCCTTAAGTAAATCAGGGAATTTGAAAGCAGAAAAGGAATCTAATGTACCAAATTTAGGAATGATCAGTCGCTTGTCCGAGTAGATTATGCGAAACCGGTCAATTTCTTCCGGTGTGTGTAGGAGGCGAGATAAATCCGTGATATTGGCATTCGTTGTCCTTTTCTTTGAGGGGCCTACTGATGCATGCTTGGTTCGTGGTCCTTGTTTGCATGCGTCCATGGTTTGGCAAGGTGGGTTACGGATTTGTGGAAAAAATTGAGTTTTGGGTTTTGCGAAAACGGAGTTGGAATGAAGGGTATGACTTAAGATTGATCTAGGTTGCAAGGAATGTTGTATATGGGGAAAAACCCGAACTGAAAACGTGTTATATATGGGGAAAAATCCGAACTTGTATTCGACTACACTTGTGTTGTATTCGAACACAAGTGTTTCTGGGAATGTGTATTCGATTACACTTATACTGTATTCGAATACAAGAAAATCTACAGATGTGTATTCGATTACAGATACTTTGTATTCGGTTACATTTTCGAATTTTTGCAAAAAGACGAATTTATCACAAATAATACACCAAGTAATGCATGTATTCACATATTTTAAGAGAAAATAAGCATATTTAAGAAGAAATAGACATTAATGACTTAATTCTAACAACTAATCAAGAGGAAATTGTTAAATCTTGAGGAGTGATGACAAAGTACCTTGTATTTAAAGATCATTTTCACTTAAAACGCCAAGTTCTCTTCGGATTTTGTAAAAAGAGTCTTTAGGAAAGGTTTTGTGAAGATGTCGGCTAATTGATTATGAGTATCCACAACAGTCACTTCAACATTTCCCTTAAGCACATGATCTCGGAGAAAATGATGACATATATCAATGTGTTTGGTCCGAGAGTGCATGATTGGATTCTTTGAGATATTTATTACACTGGTGTTGTCACATCTTAGTGGAAAGTATCTGAGGTTAAGTCCATAGTCATATAGTTGTTGTTTGAGCCAGAGGATCTGTGCACAACAACTTCCTGCTGCTATGTATTCAGCTTCGGCGGTACTAAGTGCAACACACGCTTGCTTTTTACATGACCATGATACTAATTCATTTCCCAAGACATGGCAAGTGTCGCTTGTGCTTTTATGGTCTGTTTTTCATCCTGCATAATCTGAATCAGAATAGCCAACGAGACTACATATGCTACCCTTTGGATACCATAGGCCGACATTGGTTGTTCCTTTCAAGTATTTCATAATTCTTTTTACTGCTACAAGATGCGATTCTTTAGGATCCGCCTGAAATCTTGCACACAAACAGACACTAAACATAATATCTGGCCGACTGGCCGTTAGATATAATAGAGATCCAATCATACTTTGATACTTTGATATGTTTATTGAAATACCGGATTCATCATTATCAACATAGGTTCCGGAGCCCATAGGAGTCGCACTTTCCTTGCAGTTTTCCATTTCAAATCTTTTTAGCAATTCTTTGCAATACTTTGCTTGATTTATGAAGATGTCATGCTTGAGTTGCTTGATGTGAAGGCCAAGAAAATAGTTTAATTTTTCCATCATGAACATTTCAAATTCTCCTTGCATCATCAAAGAGAATTCTTCACATATGTCATTGTTTGTTGATCCGAATATGATATCATCAACATAGATTTGGACCAATAAGGTGTGACCATTATTTCTTTTAATAAATAATATCTTATCGACTTTGCCTTTTTCAAATCCTCGTTCACATAGGAAGGTACTTAATCTATCATACCAAGCTCTTGGAGCTTGTTTTAGACCATAAAGATCCTTTCGTAATTTTGAAAACATGTGACGGATTCTTGAAGTCTTCAAAGCCGAGTGGCTGTTTGACATATACTTCTTCATTGATGTATCCATTGAGAAAAGCACTCTTCACATCCATCTGAAACAGTTCAAAGTTCATAGAACAAGCATAAGCAAGTAGTAATCGTATTGCTTCTAACGTTGCTACTGGAGCAAATGTTTTGTCAAAATCAATCCCTTCTTCTTGATTGTATCCTTGAGCGACCAATCTTGCCTTGATTGTATCATTACTTTCAAAGTCATCATTATCATAAGAAATAATTTTTTCCACTTTCAAGGGGTTAATTTCATCAAAAGTTACATGCATTGATTCTTTGACTATTAAAGTTCTTTTATTGAAAATTCTAAATGCTTTACTAGATAATGAGTAGCTAATGAAAATACCTTCATCAGCTTTTTCATCGAATTTTCCAAGGTTGTCTTTACCGTTGTTTAGCACAAAACACTTACATCCAAAGACGTGGAAGTGAGAGATATTGGGCTTTCTTCCTTTGTAGAGTTCATAAGGAGTTTTCTTAAGAATCGGCCGAATGATTACTCGGTTGGAAACGTAACATGCTGTGTTTATGGCATCTGCCCAAAAATACTTTGGTAGGCTTGAATCGCTTAGCATAGTCCTTGCGAGTTCTACCAAAGATCTGTTCCTTTTTCTCAACAACCCCATTTTGTTGAGGTGTTCTAGGTGCAGAAATATTATGGAAAATTTCATTTTCCTCACAAAATTCTTCAAATGAGGTAATTTTGAAATTCACCTCCATGATCACTTCTAATTGATACAATTTTGGATGATTGTTCACTTTTGACTAGCTTGGCATAGTTTTTAAATGCTTTAAAGGCTTTATTTTTACTTGCCAAAAATAAGGTCCAAGTGAACCTTGAGTAATCATCAACAATCACTAGTCCATATGAGTTTCCACCAAGACTTTTGGTTCTTGATGGACCAAACAAGTCCATATGTATTAATTGAAGTGGTCTTGAAGTTGATATAACATTTTTAGGTTTGAAAGAAATATTTGTTTTCTTACCTTTTTGACAAGCGTCACACAATTTATCCTTTATAAATTTCATTTTTGGTAAGCCTACAACAAGATGATGCTTGACCAATTTGTTTAAATGATCCATGTGGATATGTGCAATTCTTTTGTGCCATAGCCATGCATCAATGTTGTCGCTCACCAAAAGACATTTCATTTTTAAGGATAAATCGTCAAGATTAAGTATAAAGATGTTTTTGAAACGCTTACCGATAAATTAAATTTCATTTGTAGCTTTATTTTGGATGATGCATTCATCTTTGTTGAAGGCTATCTTGTATCCTTTGTCGCATAGCTGGCTAATGCTTATGAGATTGTGTTTTAGACCTTTAACATATAGAACATCTTCAATCGAGGGAGATGGGGCTGTACCGACTTTTCCAATGCCTAAAATTTTTCCTTTGTTGTTGTCTCCATAGACTACATATTCCTTTGATTCAAGAGTCAAAGCTGAAAATTTTGTTATATCACCCGTCATATGTTTGGAGCATCTACTATCTAAGTACCACATATTTGAGGTACTTTGCGTGCATTCCTACAAAATTAAAAACAAGTTTTATTAGGTACCCAATGTGCTTTGGGTCCTTGATGGTTAGTGCCTTTCTTTACCCACACGTAATGCCCTTTTGGATCATTAAAGTTTCTTACGTGACATGCATTAGGTGTGTGACCATGAGGACCACAATAAGAACAAGTAGGAGTGATCTATTTTTAATAGCATATGTATGAGATTTATTTTGAATAATTTTCTCTTTATAATAATGATCTTTTTGCATAATTATAATCTTTTCCTGATTGGAATAATTACTTGCTTTAACAAAAATGGTCTTATTCAAGCTTGGTTTATCAAATTTTGAGTATCGAAGACCACTTTTGTCATTTGTCCCTTTTCCTAACGTTCAATTACTCTATTTAATTGAACAATCTTGAAAGAGAGGGAATCACATTTATTGCATGTAAAATTATGTTTTAGTTTTTCAGAATCCTTCTCCATAATGTCAACTTTTTCTTGAAGACTTGAGATTTGTCTCTTTTGTGTTGACACTAGTTTGAACAAATTTTTACATTCAATATGTAGTTCCTTAAAGGCGTTTTGAGCATTATGATATTCGATAATTAATTCACTATTAGATTTATTATGATGAGGGGAGTCTATGTTACTAACCTCTTCTTCGTCATCTGATTGATTCGATGCCATTAATGCAACATTAGCGCATTCTTCACTTTCTGTTTCCGAAGATGAACTCACTTCGTTGTCTTCCCAAGCTATGTATGCCTTTTTGAAGTCTTTCTTTTTTATGGCATTTTTCTTGATGAAGTTTGGACAATCTACCTTGATGTGTCCTTGCTTCCCGCATTCAAAGCAAGTGAAGTTTTGGTTTAAAGTAGAGCTATCTTTCTTTCTAAAACTTTTCTTTTTGAAAGTTCTATCATTTTTAAGAAACTTACCAAATTTCTTAACGAGGAAAGTAATGTTTTTGTCTTCATCTGAATTTTTGTCTTTGATTTGTTCTTTTGATTCGACCTTTAAAGAAACGTTTTTGGTCTTCTTTTCTTGACTTTCATTTTGTTCTAACCTTCCAAGTTCGATTTCGTGTTCTTGAAGTTTTCCAAACAATGCCAGAAGAGACATTTTGGATAGACTTTTCTTTTCGGAGATTGCTTTCACCTTTGATTGCCAAGCCCTCGTCAATGATCTTAATACTTTTAGATTTAGTTCATCGTTGGTGAAGAATTTTCCGAGAGCCGACAAGTGGTTGGTTAAGTGGGATAATCTTTTCTGTAAGTCTAAGATAGACTCTCCGGGCTACATTCGAAATAACTCATATTCTTGAGAAAGTGTATTGAGTTTAGATTTTTTTACCTCAACGGTGCCTTCATGAGTTACTTCCAACGTATCCCATATTTCTTTGGCTTGTTTACAGTGAGATACGCGGAAAAATTCATCCATTCCTAGTGCTGATTGTAGCATATTTTTAGCCTTTTTATCGAACATCAGTTTTCTTTTATCATCGTCAGTCCACGAATTCTTTATCTTTGTTTCTTCTTTGTTATTGATGACTAATTTTGGAATGTAAGGACCATTTTCAACTGCATCCCATATGTCGTCTCCTTGTGCTTCAAGATACGCTTGCATACGTATCTTCCAAAAATCATAGTGCTCTCCAACGAAACATGGTTGTTTCTTACTACTGCCACCATCTCTAAAAATAGGTTGTGCGGAAGCCATGAGTAATGATCGAGGAGTAAGTTACCTGAACCTACTCTAATGCCAATTGTAAGTACAGATATGCACCTAAGAGGGGGGGGGGGGCGAATTAGGTGTTTAGGAAATTTTCTTGTTTTCAGCGATTTGGTGATCGATTTTTGCGCTTAAGAATAGTAAGTGATAAAAGTAAATGACAGTAATGAAATGAACACAACAAAGTTATCCTGGTTCCCCTTATGACCAAGGGTACATCCAGTCCTCTTGCACACCACAAGAGATTTTTCCACTATTATCAGAAAATGTACAAGTCCCACCCTAGGATCTCTGCTACAAACTTCTAACAAATCTTCTAAGATAGCACACCACTATCTTAGATAAGACTACTTAAAGAAAGTACTACTTTCTTTTACAAACAATGTGATTTGATAAGGATATAAGAATAAAAGAGAGGTATAATGATATCAATCCAATATTGCTTCAAGTACTTTGAGAACCTTTGTCAAAGATATGAAAATGAAATGCAAGTACATGAATTATGAGAAATAACTTTGAGAAAAAAATCAGAAAAGTTGTTCAAAGTCTTTCAAGGTTTTATACTCCATAAACATCTCTTCACATTCGTGGCCATTGATCCAAGAGGTTTGATGAACAAATGCAATGATCTAGAACCATTTTAGATCTGAAAAATTGCATTGCTTCCAGTTGTATTCGAATACAGGATGTATGTATTCGATTACACTTCTGTATAACGTTCAAATTTATTCAAAATTTTCACCTTGTATTCAAATACACATGCATGTAGTCGAATATAGATTTGTCAATTTTGCCACTGACTTGCTGTTTGTATTCGACTACAGCAGGTTGTACTCGAATACAGATGGGAAGCTTTAGCTACTGATTTAGCATCTGTATTCGAATACAATATGTTGTATTCGAATACAACTTTACATTTTGTCAAAAATATTAGTTTAAGACTTTGTTAATGTAATTTTGACTTTTGAAAATACTTTGTATGCATATTTAAAGATGAATGGTTCTCATGCATTTGAGCTATGGGTTGTATCATTTACCTTTACATTAATCATCTAATATGTTTGAATTTTAAAGTTTATCAACAAGATGTTTGGACTTCTTTTTGAGCTTGTTGCCTATGATCATAATCGTTGGTCTTTCGTCTTTATCAAAAACATGTATTTTACAAAGACATCGATAAATTAAAATCTACCTTTTCTCGGAAATTATGTTTACTTTACATTCATTTATGTTTACTTAGTTTGTAGTTAGTAAACATTTTTTATTGCTTGACTTAATGCTCTTTGGAGTAGTTAAAGAATACACAACCAGGAGACATACTTATTTCCTAAGTGTAATATCTTGAAGTAATGAGAATTAATTGGTGAGAACTTTTAGCTGATTCCACGAATAATTTTCAAGTTCAAAACGTACGCAAGTGTTTGTTCACAAATTCAAATCCTGTGCTTGCCAATGATTTTTTTTTTCTATCACAAAAATAATTGTTGTTGGGATTCAAAATCAACCTAAGAATCGACTAAATGATCTCAACTATGATTCATTTTTCTTTAAACGATTACGTTGAGGAAGGAATTATGTCCCCCCAACTATGAGTTCCTTAATTACTTCCAAGACTGTTAAGTACAATGTGTTTATGTTTAAGCCACTAAACAAGGAAATGCATATAGTAAATGGATAGATAAAAAGGTAGATAGTGCGTAAAAAGATTGTTGGATTGATTGAGTGTGTCTAAAAATATTATAAGTACTGATGTTTATAGGAAAAACTAATCCTACTGGTCATGAGTTGTGCCCTACTTTCCTACAGAAATGTAGCCTTGCTCGACTAATTATGCAGGTAATGAGTGATAACTTCCGTTTGTGAGAGTTCGTGGTGCTACATGATCGGCTCGTCTTTCCATTCTTCTTGGCATGTTCCATTGGCAATATTCCCACGTGCCTTTCCTTGGAATTGTACCTCCATGCTGATCATTAGTGGTGCAAAACATGTGGAAGACGAGTGCAATCACTAAATTATCAAGTTATACTGAGCTTCGACTCATTCCTTAGACTCTGCGACCTTTGTGAACCTATATAAACTTGAGAACAATTCACTCAACTAATATTCATCTAGTTCTTGCACACTTAATCTTACTTCGGTTAAAGGGAATTCAACTACCCAAAATTTTGAAAGGCTCTTCTTTCCCTACTCATCTTAAGAGAACACCACTCCTTCCTCTCTTATACAAATCCCCATCTAATATCTCTTAAGTCCTTATGCTTCAACTTGTAATTAGTTGATATTGAAAGATCTTTTTAAGTCGTTAACTTACTACTTAATCCAAGAGTCAACCACTTGCATTTCCCTTTTGTGTTCTATATCCATGAAACATCAACACCCAGGGTTTGATAGTCACAACAAGGTTCAGATCGACTAGTGGATCTTGGACTTCTACCCAATGGTGTTGTGCTAAAAAGTTCGCTAAAGCCTGACCTTTTGCTGCTCGTATGGGGACATATTTTAGTACAAATGCATTATGTTTGATGTCCCGCTTCGTTAGTCGACCTTGCAATTCAGGTATATTGAGTAATTATCTAACTATGTCAATCTCGCACAAGACCAAAATTTATCTTGGTAATAAATAACATTCAAGTTTAGTACATGCATAAAACAAAGATTAACATAATTTCTCAATAGGCATATATCCAGTTTCAACATCACTTAAGATTCAACTAAGATAATACATTGATCTTTTAGTACCATCATTGCGATCTTGGGCAAACAAGAAACTGATCGATTCGTCTTCACCAACAATGTATAACTTGATTGGTTTACCTAGAATTGGTGGTATAAGTACTAATGTGTTAGCCATAGCCTCCTTAATTTGATCAAAAACATTTTGTTGAACATTTCGCCATACTAGTTCCTCTAAGTTCTTCAGTCAGAGCAAAGGTGAAAAAACATTCATTTTAACAACCGAATTGGATAGCAACATTCTAAAAAAATTGATCTACCCTAGGAGACTCTACAATTCTTTCTTGGTGCTGGGAGGCCTGACTTCTAATATGGCCTTATCTTTGTTCTTGTTCACCTCAATCCCTTTATCATGTACTAGGAAACCTAGTAAATTTCTAGTTAATACTTCTAATGCTCATTTTGTTGGGTTCATTTCAAACCGTGCATGGAGCCTAATTTTTTTCAGGGTTTGTTCTAGCTCCACCAGATGACATTGTGTGTTATGAGAATTGACCACCACATCAACAATGTATACATCCATTCTTTTGCCAATAAGATAATGGGAGATTGAATTCATGGTTCTCTGATAGGTAGCGCTTGCATTCTTGAGTCCCAAAGGCATGTCAATCCATTTATAGATCCCAATGGCTCTTAGGCATCTGAAAACTATTTTATAAGTGTCTTACTCAGCTACAAATAGCTGATACTAACTTGAGTACTCGTCTATGAAGGTAAGGATGTAATGGCTACCTACATCATTGACCAACATGTCTTCTATTGGCATTCCATACCCATCCTTTGGAGTGGCCAAATTTATATTGTGATAATACATGCAAACTCTGACCTGACCATTCTTCTTGATCATAGGTACAATGTTTGACAACCACTATTTGTATCTAGTCGTTAAGATGATACTTGCTCATAATAGTGTATTTACTTCAGCTTTGATTTATGGAATCTACTAAGGATTGAATTTTCTTGGAGGTTGTGTGTGTGGCTTATACCCTTCTTTACTCTGTAGCCCATGTTCGACCAGTTCACTAGATAAACCAGATATCCCATGATAGTTCCGCGCAAAACAATCCTTGTATTGCTTGATCAAAACCGCCAATTGATCCCTTTCAATCTTAGTCAATAATCCCTTACCACGGTCATCGTTGGTTCCGTTAGAGTGTCTAGATTAACGTCCATTAGTGGATCTTGTACTTCAAAGGTTGGGACCTTCCTTTGAATAGGTTATTCGGCTACTTGACCTTAAAAATCCTCACTCAAACGGTGTTTAGAGTCCAATTCCTCTATTTCACCTTCACTTTCCTCTACAAAAAACATAGAGGTCTTTTAGTTCATGAAAGGTACTAGTCATTGAGAACCTCATCAAATGGTTGTTGGTTGGCCTAAGCTTTTTGTTGGAACCCTTCACGAGTGAGATTGCATGCTTCCATAACTCTTACCTTATACTTTTTAGGAACTATTATAGGACTAACATGGTGCGAATAGAGAAAAGCCTCCATAGTTTTTACCTTGTCAACAACCCGGAACACGAGCCTTTGATGAAGTGTCGAAGGTACACATTCACTAGTACATATCAAGACCTTTCATAATATGACACAATAAAAAGGCTGATCTTATTTCATTTGGTCCTAAAATGACATTGGCAATGAGGACATCCAAGGAATTAGAGGCTACTCCAATGAAATTATTCATCTTCACGATCCTCCATGTTTTTTTTCCCAATTTATTCATAGTTAGTATTGGGATGAGATTCTTCATGGTTAGGATTTTAGTCATTAATATGTTTTCCGTGAAATTGGTTGACATATCATCATTAGATTATTTCATATCAATAATAAGACTAGGAGTAAGCCTATTCCTCGACTATCACATTTATTTTCCTTTTCCTGAATGAACTGTTCAATGCATACTGCCTGAGAAGCCAGTTCATTCAAGCCATGGCAGGATTGTCCAACTAGCTTCTCCCTTAACTTAGGATGCATCCCATTGATATCATGGTCATAAAAGCATACTTTGTATTAGGGAATTGGACTAATGACTTGTCTGCCCTTTTTCTGAACCTTTCTATGAAGTAAAAAATTGATTCATCTACTAGTTATTTCAAATTCATCAAATTGATTGTTGTAGTTTCAGGTTGAGGCCAATAGAACTTGTCATGGAACACCTTTCCATGTCTACCTAGTTTTGAATTGAGTTTGGTGGGATAGAGGCATACCACGTAAAAGTTGTTCATGGATAGAGGCACTAACTTGCCCACCCATTCATGATAGGGATTTTGTTGCGTAAATTAAATGTGCAAGTATATACAGTCAAATACAAGTAGTATAAATTAAGATCGATCCCACGATGATTGATTATGTCATTAATTTTAATACTTTTTTAACACATGCAAATTTTTTGTTATAAAAATCAAAAGATAACACTTTTTGAATAACAAGTTAAAGTAAAATTTAATCTAAAAATTTAAAAAAATTAAGTAAACAATCAAATATTTAAAAATAAGATTATGGAAACAAGTTAAAGATATAATCCGTATTGAACTTAGTATGTGATTCTAATTGCTATAACATGATTGAAGCATTATGAACAGAGTGACCTTGGGGGTTTTCCAACTCAGTCATCATGGTTTTCAAGTGCATTCATGTCCTTCTTGGGTTTATTTCATGTCCAACCATGCTACAGTTTTTAGTTCCTCTTTGGTTCTATGGAATTAAATACAATTCCTAGTTATTTAATGTCAACCACTTGTCCAAGCATCTTGACTTAATTCATATTAAACAATCAAATCCGTTTTTCCTCTTTTCCAAGTTAATAAACTAGCAATAAATTTATAGTGATTAGATTCAGACTTAAAGACAACATTAAATCAGTTTGAATAAATAATACAAACATACTATAAACATATTAAGGAGGTTTAGCTCATAATGAGCTTTTCTTCAAACATAAAACAATGATTATATCATTGCAACTTAAATAATTACAGAAATGAAGAATCAAATATGAAAACAAAATATTTATGTTGCAGCCATGGCAGCTCCTCGTTCAACTTGTTTAATACGGATTCAGTCATCATGGTTTTCAAGTGTATTAATGTCCTTCTTGGGTTTATTTTCATGTCCAACCATGCTACAATTTTTAGTTCCTCTTTGGTTCTATGGACTTAAATACTATTCCTAGTTATTTAATGTCAACCACTTATCCAAACATCTTGACTTAATCCATGTTAAACAAGCAAATCATTTTTTCCTTTTTTCTAAGTTAATAAACTAGAAATAAATCTATAGTGATCAGATTCAGACTTAAAGACAACATTAAATCCAAGAAGGAAGTTTAGCTCATAATAAGCTTTTGTTCAAACATAAAACAATGATTATAACATTCCAACTAATTACTGAAATGAAGAATCAAATATGAAAACACAATCTTTATGCAGCAGCCATGGCAGCTCCTCCTTCAACTTGTTTGCAAGTTTCATTCTTAGTGTAAAAATCTTTCATACAAAAATCTCCAATGGTGGGTGATGATAAAAAAGGGAAATGACGGCTAGGATTTTGATGTTTAGGTATGATTCATTATGCCTTTAGTTCAATGTTTATCTCATTTTTATAGGACAACTGGTTTTATCTCTCTTCCTTGTACCTCCGTTTTTGTCCTTTGGCTCACAAGACATCTTTTTGGCCCAATAAAGAAAAAGTGGCCCAAGTACCTTTCCTTTTAGCCCCTCCTAATACTAGCAAAATCTTCATGCTTTGCTCATCAGTCTGTCGCGCATCTTGCTTTAGCAATTTCCTATAGAATTTTAATTATGGAACACTTCTTTAAATCTTTAAATCTTCAACCATATTTCTTAAAGAAGTCCCTTAAATTAAATTGGATTTGCATTCCATGTATGTTCATCAGCATAACCCATAATTGGTCTTGACAAAGTTGAACCCATCGAGGTTGGTAACGGTACATCAGGTCGTGGCAAGTGTGTTGCGGGATTAGCCAATCCACATGGGTAATACTCCTATGGCTGATGAGATGGGTTCCACATTTGACTTATTAATTCTGGTTATTGGGGCAAAAGTTTATTCTCCCGTGTATAACATATTATTCGGCTACTGAGTATTTCCATAAGGAGAGTCTTGCAATGTTCCAATTTTTCCTACTGCTTCAGGTGACCTTTTTGCTATATGCACCTGACCATATTGAAGGTTAGCCTATTTGTATGTATCATTCACCACTTGGTGCCCTCTAGGGTTAACTATAGAAAAGGTACTAGGTCGGGAAATACAAGGAATAAAAGGTACCTGAACGTGTCTAAAAATATTACAAGTACTAATATTTATAGGCACAACTAAACCTATTGCCATGAGTTGTAGCCTGCAGAAATTTAGTCTCACTCGACTAATTACGTGAGTAATGCGTGATAACTTCTGCTTGTTGGAATTGGTGACACCTCATGATTGACTCGTCTTTCATTTCTATTCGGCATGTCATGTTTGCATTATTCACACATACCTTTCCTTAGAATTGTGCCTCCGTGCTTATTGTTAGTGGTGCTAAAAATGTGGAAGACAAATGCTACTGCGAATTATCAAGTTATACTGAGCTTTGACACATTCCCTAGCCTCTACGACCTTTGAAGACCTCTATAAACTTGAAAAGATTAGATTAACGCATGTTCGGATATTTCTTGCACACTAGATCTTACTTCGGCTAAGGGGAATTCTAATACCCCAAAATGCGACTGTTTGCTGTTCTCGGCTAACAAATTATTATTTTTAGGTTTAAACAATAACATATTAAAAATTTGAGATAAAATTCAAACATAGTACATTTTACAAAGAACATGAGCTCAAACATCTATACCAACAACCAATTATTTCTAGGCCTATGACTATATAATAGTTAAATATTTGGTCCTTTCATAAAACTTAGTAAAGCTCTCCCACGACCTACATAAATATTTGGTTCTTTCAACTTAGTTTATTGATTCAGGTGTCACATATGATGTTACCCCTACGCGTGTTTTTTTGTCATCTTATATTGTTTGTGATTTTGGCACGGTAAAAATGGGCCATGAAGAAGTATGCAAAATTGTTGGTATGATTTGGGTTGGAACTAGAATTTGATCCAAGCTTCAAGTGAAGAATATTAGATATGTTCCTAATATTCATATGAACTTGATTTTTGTCAAAGCCTTGGATATTGAGGGTTATCACACTTACTTTGGTGGTGGTGGCATATGTAGGATCACTAAATGGTCTCTAATGGCAAAAGAAAAAAATTCTAGTATTCTTTATAAGATGCTTGTCAAGCTATGCAAGAAGGAGTTGAATGTAGTTGAAGATGCATCAATTGATTTATGGCACACGGGCCTTGATCACTTAAGTTAGAAATGAATCAACATCCTTGTGAAGAAAAAGTTGCTTCCAATGAAATGTACACATTTGGAAATTTGCACTCATTGTTTTGCTAGAAAACAACACAGTTTTCTTTTCATAATTATGGTCCTCATAAGAGGAAAAATATTATTGTTTATTTCATGCTGATATTTGTATGATGGATATTAAGTCTCTTGGCGGTGCATCATATTTTGTTACTTTTATTGACGACCACTCTAGAAAAGCGTGGATTCTTCTTTTGAAATCTAAAGACTAGGTATTATGAGTTTTCAATCAGTTTCATGCAAATATTGAAAGAGAATAAGGAAGTAAATTGAAATTAGACCAATTAGATAACAATGGTGAATATATGGATCCGTTTGAAGAGTTTTATAAAGAACATTAAATTAGGTTTGAGAAGACAATTCTAAATATGTCTCAACATAATGGTGTTGTAGAGAGAATGAATCATACGATTAATGATATAATCAAATGTATGATATCTTATGCAAAATTAACGGAAGTCTTTTAGGGTGAAGCAAAGGTTAAGCCCTTGATGAAACTTTTGTTGATGGGGGAGGTATACAGGTAGATAATAAGAATGCAATTGAAAACTATGTACCTACCATCCATGACGAGTATGATGATCAGGTTTCACCAAAGTCACTAATAGAGCCTTAGTTGAGAAGATCTACTAGAGAACATCAACCTTCCCAAAGATATCTTCCTCATGATTATATGATGATCACATATAGTGGAGAGCCACAAGAATATGAAGAGGTTATTAGAAATGTTGTTAAGGAAAAATGGTTGAAGGCCATGCATGAGAATTCCACATTTGATTTGATGAAGTTGTCTAATGGCATAAAAGCACTCAAAAACAAATAAGTATACAAGATAAAGACGAAGATAATGGCTCTTAACCAAGATACAAAGAAAAATTGGTTGTGAAATGATTTAATTAGAGAAATGGTATTGATTTTGAAAAATTGTCTCACATTTGGTGAATATGTCCTCAGTCTAGATTGTGCTTATGTAAGCAACAAGTTTGAACCTAGAGGTTGAACAACTTGATGTGAAGACGACTTTACTTCATGGAAATTTAGAAAAAAAGATATTTATATGGAGCAACCCAAGGATTGGAAGTCAAAGGTAAAGAGTAGTTTGTGTGCAAATTGAAGAAAAGTTTGTATGGACTTAAACAGGCACCACGACAATGGTATAGGAAATTTGATTCTTTCATGGAGAAGTTCAGGTATGGGAAAACTAGTTCTGACCAATGGTACACTGGTTTTATGATTATCTTCTTATTTGTGGATGACATATTGATTGTTGGTCATGACACTAAGAAAATTCAATCTCTAAAGAAAAATTTGAGTTCCAGCGATAGATGGTTGTGCAGTCAATTTACTATGTTTGGTGTGCAAATTTAGTATGTTGTTTCTAACACTAAATTAGTATTTTTGATATACATTACTAGGAAGACTCCGGTGTACCCATTATTTATTATAGTTGAATATTTTACTGCATAGGTGAAGGAAAAAATATTATGCATTATTGAGTGAGTCATCTTTAGTTTTTCCCAACTATATGACACATATCAACAGAGACTCAATCTCAGGTGGTGCATCACAACTCTAATTTACTAACTGAATGGAAGTATGCACAAAACTATTAGAAGAATGGAAAAAACATTGTTAAGAAAAACACTATTAGAAGTTGGAAAAAAACCACAAATGAGATGTGCAAGTTCAACATTGATACCTTTTTTTTTATCAACAAAATCAAGTTGAGTGTTAACAATATGAATCAATAGGAAGAGAAAGAGAGGAATAACAACAAAAGGATAGTGTTTTATACATAATAGCAAGATCACATTATACAATGCAAGAGTAAAGTATAAATACTAAAGTCTCAAAAGAGTAAACTACCCTTTTTATACAATATAAGCTCCATAGCATGTTATCTAACATTGGAAATGGTATTTGTATCTGAGATGGGTATGTAAATTTTGTTTTAGCTATAACAAATTGATTCTCTCTGTTGTGCTTGGTGAATGGAAGAGAAGTTTATAGACTTCTTAGTTAATTGAGATGGGCTCATGAGTTGCAATTGGAGGTGGTTTATTTTGAACTAGACCCTAAGCATGTCTCTAAATTTGGAGCAATATTAGAAGAATGCAAACATCTTTTCTCTTTTTGTTTTTTCAAAACTCTCATGTTGAGTTTATTATGAGACAAACTAATGAGGCAACTCACACATAACCAAAAGCAACCCCATTATGAATTAATTTTCAAATTCTGATTGATATTTTAATATGTATTCAATTTATTATTATTAATGAAAAAGTGATAAACATTCTTTTGTTAAAAAAGACAAAATAAATCTTTTTCAATTGGCTTTATGATGTAGTCAATTATATATACACGATTAAATGGTGAGTGAGCAATTATATATACCAAACATTATCAAATGCTGAAGCGATTAAATTGACACCATTTTTTGATGAAAAAAGAAATATTAATTCATTTAAAATGGTAAAAGACATCGATACAACACAAATTCAAAGTCGTTAAAGCAAAAAAGATCATGAAACTGCGAACAAACTAACAATACTCGAGTTAATAGTATAAAACGATAACTTGTCTATAAATATGATAAATTTTAAGTGCATAAAATACCTATGCCTCTGAATCAGTAATGGATCAAATCTATTGTCAATCTGAACCAAACAAAACACTGCAACAAAACTGAAAAACCAGAAAGTGTTGCACTAAGACGATGAACAAAACAATTTCGCACTTAGAACGAAGAAATAACAGAGAAATACAAAAGAAAAACTAATTTGTATGAAAACCACTTATTTAAATAAAATGAGAAAAAAAAAACAACTTGGAGAGGTGATTCTAAATCTTAAACAACTTTTAAGCTTAATTGCAGTTTTAGTCCCTCTATTTTCACCAATTCGCATAATTGGTCCCCTATTTCAAAATCGGATAGTTTTGGTCTTTCATTCAAATTTTTAGTCCCTCTATTTTTTATTGACGTGGTATACAATCTCATAATATAGAACCATTTAGATACATTAATTTTTAAACTTTATTAATTGAATTAAAAAATAAATAATTTTAGAAGTTGAAATTGGAGATTTTAGAGTATTTTTTTTGGCAATTTTGTGGATATTAATAATTCAACACCATCATTTATATAACACATCGTTTAAAAGATATATCACATCATAATCTTTTAATAAAAAAATCACGAAAATAACAATAAATGTTAAATTTTAAAATAAAATGATCAATTTTATAAATTAATAAAATAGTTAGACCAAAACGACAATTAGATTTTTTTAAAAAATTTGATGGCTGCAAAGCGTTTTATTTTATTATTTTTTATAATACGCAAAGCATATCGTTGAATTGACATCATTGAATTAGTATATATATTATTAAAGCTTTTCTTTTTTGACTTAATATTATTAAGGTTGTTATACAGTTGATTGGGAGCATAAAAAACGTGTATGTTATCACCTAGTGGGGACTTTAATAGTCGAGAAACTATCACGGGAGTCACTGTTTTTGTTGCCGTTCGTGACTAAGATAAAGATATATAGTGGGTGTGAGGACCACAATCCAAATTAAGTTACAATATAATATTCAACCAGTAACCACAATTGGATGGCACGGTTGTAGTTCCAACCATTTTTTTTAGGTTGATTACATGCAAATATATAACTCATTGCTGGAACGATTATATATTTTTAATACTAACTTTTTTTGTTTATTTATATTTTAAAGAGTTTAGCAACAAAATACAATGACACTAAATTATAGAAAAGTAGAGTATAACAGATTTGAGATGTATTTACGAGTTTTGTTTTTTTCTTGTGGATATTATAGAAATTAACTTCATCTTTGGTGAAACAACAATAAAAAAAATAAAAAAAATACTGTTTCAAAGTCTTTGCAAATGTGTCAAGCCTTAATCCCCGATATTTATTGTAAAAAGCTGGATGAAAGAAAAAGATATCTTGTAGTATAGTACTTATATTAATTGCTTCACATGAGAAATATTGAGGTGGTACAACTTTTAAAATTTTAATATATAAATAAAAAATATAATATTGTATTGTATATAAGAATATTAAGTTGTAAATTTATAAAAATATATTGAAGAGGTAGTAGATCAAATTTTGGTTTACATTTTTAATAATTAAAAATTAGTTGGAATTTAGGTTGAAAAATTTATTTTATTTTTTAATTATAGTAGTTGTTTTTGTAATTTTTTTATACATTATTCTCTCCGATTTTTTTATAATAGACATCTGAATTATAATTTAGTATACAAAAATTTGTGTATTTGGTCCATCTTAAAGATTTTGAAGACCCTGTTTTAATCTTAAAAATTGAACCTAATAAAAAAAATACAATTTTAATAATTAAAAAAATTGGTAAAATAAATTTTAGTCCACATACACGTACCAATCTGCATTATGCAATGAGAATCTACACATACCAATTTATATAATACAATCTACATGATGCATGTCATTTGATTCACAGATAACATGTCATTTTCACCACCTTAATATCTATACATCTCGACAACGATAACTCAACAACCACACTTCAACTCATAAAATACACCGATTATAAATCCTAAAATTACAACAACATACACCTTAATATCTATATTAATTAGCATATTTATTAACATATGTCATGTCATGTATAGTCAAAATTCATAGCTGATTAGAATATATTAAACCACAATTATTCTATAGACTTATATAATTTGGTTTTCACAACTTTGTCGCAATTAATAATTATTCATGTTTTCAATTTTTTTAACATATATATATATATATATATATATATATATTTATATAATATTTAACTACTTTCATACATTCAATCAAATTCATATGTAAGAGTTTCATCTAAATTATACGTCAGATCACAATTCTACATTTGACTTTGAGAACACCATCTTATACTCATCCCCACAAATATAAAAATTTGGATTACCCTGATTTGTACAGGATAAAAGTCCGGCCCTGATTTGGCCAATAAAATATATCAAATAGATCAATTTTTGTTGACAAAAATTACAACTCAAATGTCTAATAAAGTAAGAGTAGTAGTATTTTTTTAAAAGATTATTGTGATAAATAAAATATATCGTATAAATAAAGTAAAAATAGTAGTATTTTTTAAAAAATTATTGAAAATTTTGAGGTGACCGTGACCACCTTATGTCCTAACGAAGTTCAGCCACCGCATTTGAACCACTCAAAGTTGGCTACAACTGGTACATAATTCAAATATATTATAAATTTTTGCTCTAGGACTAATATGGTGTGGTGGCTATAGCATTTTTCAATTGGGCCATAACATAAGCAACTTTTTTGGACCACTTATAAGAGTCATTTTTTAAAAGGCACATGTGGGAATTCTCTATCATAGGGTAGAGAAACCTCCTCAAGAATTAATATATGAGGGAAGATGATGAAAAATACAATTTATGGACCCTTCCTTGTCAACATGATCCAATATACCAATACATTATTCAAAAGAGCGAGCATAAGAGTGAGGGTGTGCGGTGGCAATGGGATAGTAACCAAGTCCAATCCAAGCCTCATGCTATTGGTGGTGATGGTGGTAACACCTATAGCCGTCATCATCATCGAGTGAGTTTTGTGAGTGAAACACCAGGGAATGGGGGATTTGTGGACTATCGTGAGTTCGTGGAGGGGGCAAGGGAAAAAATTGGTTTGCCTCACAAAACTCACTGGGTTAAATGAGACTTAGTGTGTAGGCCATGGGAGAAGAAGGCTTAGGTGTGTAGAACTCAAACTTTTTAACATGGTTTTATTGGATAAATGGTGTCGAGACTTAGGGTGGATAGACATGAGTTTGTGGTTTAAGGTGTTATCAAGTATGTATGGTGATCTTGAGGGCCTTGGGGAAAGTTGTGGGTGTTTGGACTCTAATTGGTGGAAGGACATTTAGGGTTTAAATAGGGGGTGATGTGCAAGAGAATTGGTTTGATTCTTGGTTACCTAGAGGCATGTGCATGATAGTTTCAATAGACTCTTTGAGATCATTCTTGATAAAAATCTCTCTGTTCCTTCTATGCACATAATGGTGTGGGGGTTGGCAATAGGGTGGGGTTGAAGGAGAGGTTTATTTTAGTGAGAGAGAAAATTAGTGGAGGAGTGTCTTTCTTTGCTTGCTAACATTGTTTTTATAGAATGATGTTAAGGACACTTGGCTTGCTAACAAAGTAATGCTTTTGTTGTGAAATAGGCCTATCATATCCTAATGAAGAATTTTGAAGGCAGAGACGTACCGCTGCACAAGGTTTCTTAGAAAAAAGTGATACCTTTAAAAGTTTCTTTATTTGTGTGATGTTTGTTGCATAATCATCTATCTACAAAGGACAACCTAGTTAAAAGAGGTTCGTTAGAATTGACCTCATGTTTCTGTAATGGTGGTTTTGGTTTAGAAGAAATTGATTTTTTTTGAATGCCCGCGCTTTGGTCTTGCGAGGGAGGTAATTTTGAAATGGTGCAATGTTCAGTTTGCGCTCCCTAATGTCACAGTAGATTATGTCATCTAGTTTGGTGGGTTAGGTAAGGGTGGACGAAGAGTAATCAAGGTTTTAAATCTTATTTAGATTTCTTGAGTTTAGTCAATTTGGAAGATGAGCAATTGTGTTACTTTTCGTCATCATGAGCTTAATGTTGATATTTTTGTGTAGAAAATCAAAGTTCTCTTGTGGGGTTGGTTGAATAATAAAGGAAAAGAAATTCATTATGACTTGACACTTAAGTGTTTACAACATTTCCTTTGTATGAACTCTTTTGTATTGGTCGGGTGTTAAACTACTCTTTTGTTTGTGTTAATTTATGAACTCTTTTGTATTGGTCTAGCCACACCTTATGCTTAGTCTTTTTGCTATTAATATATTTCTTTTAGTTTTGTTTTTCAAAAAAAAAATAATTGGTTCACATTATCCCTTGAGAAGTAATTTGAAAAATACATTTTTTTTTTAATTTAGTTGGTATGAGAAAAAAAAAATAGATTAATTACTTTTCTTAAAGAATGTTAAAGTTGTTATTATGTTTAAACATGAAATCATAGAGACGAACTCTCCGATCTCTATTATAGTCACGCGCTAGTAAACCCAAACCTCTTTATTGAGTTTATTTGATCTTTGAATGGACAAAGGCAAACTAAGTTTGAGATATATAAGAATAAGAAAATTTACAAAAGACAAAGGTGACAAGTGTAAGTACATATATTTTCAAATTTAATATAAGAAGTTATATTTTAAGGTGTACTAAATCTATCGTAGATCAATATTTAAAAATCAATTAAAATATTAATGATAATCAATAACACTTTTCAGAAGTATAAGTTAGTAGTTCTCTTTGTCATTATGGTTAAGACAATGAATTATTAATATCACTTCAACGAGTTAGTTTTTTATGAACATATTCGATTTTTCTTATTTTTTTCATTAACTGGGTCATTGTCTAATCACAAAGTACAATGTGGCCGTTCGAGGAGTATCTTCGATCTTCATTATAATTTAGAAGATATTTAAGTATTCATCCATAGAAAATTATCTTCATAAGTGGTCCATGATAAAAGTCACCAAAAAAAATTTAAAAATTGATGTATCTAATATAAAATTTAAACAAAATACATCGATTTTTGAAATGCATTTTTGTTTGTATCTTATTATGAGAGGAGTAATTAACTAGTTGCAAACAAGGGACCCTTAATTGAATATTATAATGACACAATAGGAGTCATTTTTGGGATAACAAAGAGTCTACTTGAGCTTTTCCACAAGGCCCTTTTGTCCTAATGTAAAGTCTATATTCATCAAATGTCATTGGTGGGTAGAGTACTGGCGTATCCTTAGTGACAAGTTCCTTAGCAGGTTCAATCAGTAAATCACTCCTAGGATTATAAAAGAAGGCCAATGAAACTCTATCTTTGTTGGAATTCACTATCACTCTATGTTCTATGCTCTTGTATATTGCATTGCTCAACACCTACAAAGAAAAAAAGAAAAAAAGAAAAAAGGTATTGATGAGTAATTTATTGCCACTGATTGTTAAATTATGGACCCCAATAAAAAAGTAATAAAATGTTCAATAGATACGAACTAATATCATAATAGAGTTTACATAGACATAATTTAATTTTAACACATTTCTAATATTTTTTAGATATTTGCATTACATTGTAAAATATAATTGGGCGTGTTTTTAATACAGATCTCTTAAAAATAGTCCGTGGTAGACCCTAATTATTTTTAATAAAAAATTAATTTTATAATAATAAAAAACAAAAATGAATATAATATTTTATTAAAATTTATTAAAAATAGTGAAATCTACCTATAGATTAGATGCATATTAAATATCTCTATAATTAGATGTCAATTAGGAATTATTAAATTCGTATAAAAAAACACAGTTATCATGATAAACAACTTGACAACTTATGGGTCTTTTTATTTTGTTATTTTATTTTTTATTTATGTGTTCATTTTAATTAATTAACTAATAAGAATATTTGAGACTCTTAAAACTGACAATTGTGACAATGGAAACATAAAATTCTAGTTAGTAATGGTACATTTAAAAAAATAATAAAAACAGTTATTTGACCATTTTCATTATTTTTGAAAAATATAAACAATTGTGATTATTTTTTATTAACAAATAAAATTAAAAAAAATGAAAAAAAAATATTTTCATTAATTAAACATTTATAAAATAGAGGACCTGAATTTGGTCACCAATGTTGACGATGAAAGCATTTGGAACAGGCTTAACAGTGATCCAATCATCTCCTCTATGTACTTGAAGTCCAGATACAAAATCATCAGGAAGAAGAATGGTCAAACCACCAGGATCAGAGTGAGGAGAGATACCAAGTGTGAGATCAGGTTGAGGACACTTTGGATAAAAGTTAACCCTTAAGCAACCACCAAGATCTTTTTCACCACCAAATGCATTTAAAAGGAAATCATCATTAAGTCCAAGATTAATTGATAATAATTGAAGTATCCTTCCTCCTAGCTTAACAACTTCATCACCATATTCATTGATCACATTCCTATTATCAACAAAAGTAACTTTAGTACATTTAACAAAAATGTTTACATACAAAAAAAAAAAAGTTATTCAATTTTTCTATAAAATAGGGGTATTGAATTTTTTTTTTCTTCTAGGATACAATAGTGAAGTTAAATGCAACATAAACGACGCTTATAAAATAAAATGCAACTTATATGAAATATTGAATTTCGATCCAAATCCAATATCAATAATTAATTATTTTTGTTACAATCATAAATAATTTTATAAAATAAATTTTTAAAATAAAATTTCAGATTTTTTGTAACTGTTAAAAACCCAAAAAGAAATTTTAATTGTTTAGATTAGAAGTGACATGTTTTTAATGACAAACATATCACTGGAGAGAGCTTCAAGGCTAAAAGAGTATCATAGATCCAATCTAATCTTTTCAATTTCATATATAAGCAAAAAAAACTCATATTTTTTTTAATCTCAAATATAATTTTTATTCTATTCAATGATGTTTATTTTAAAATACCCTTCAATTGATGTCTTT
>JBBPBP010009779.1:69604749-69619444 GCA_037974735.1 Cicer chorassanicum
AAATCTAATTACAAAATACAAACATATTAAATAAAACTAATGATAAAGGAAGAAAAAAAAAAGACAAATTTTCTTGCTTATCTTTTAAGGATCAACATTACGAGACGATGTCCTCGTACATATGCTTTAAAAATAGAATCCAAGTGAATCTTGAATAATCACCAATTATTACAAGACCATATTTTTTGTTTTTGCTCTAATACTTATTTTCCTTTCATCCATGCTTTTAAAGCTTTTATTCTTTTCAAAACTAATTTTTTGGAAAACCTTTCACTAGATTAAGTTTGGATGATTTTGCAACATTTTTCAAAGTTACATGAGCAACTCTTTTTAATGTCAAAACCATTTATCACTTTCAACAGAAGAAAATATGATTTGGATGACAATTCATTTAAGTATAAAACACAAATGTTATTTTTTCTAAACCTAGGAAAAATGATATTTCATGAGAATATTTATTTTGCCTCACACTAGTGAAGTTTGAATATAACTTAAAAGACATTATCACATAGATGACATATGTTGAAAAAGTTATATTTTAAACCTTCCACTTATTGAATAGCCTCAATTTTAGCAAAGTTATTTTCACCAACGATACATGTATCTTTTATTTAAGCTTTGTCATTATTTCAAAAGGTTATAGATCCTCCATATACTTTTCAATGAGATGAAGCACTATCTATCTCCAGTCATATGCCTTGAGTATCCATTTCCCAAATATCAAGGCTTTTTCTTGACAAATAGAGGACATTCCTATACCACAGGTTAGTAGTAATTTCGGTACTCATATTGATTTGGGTCCTTGATTGTTAGTTTCTCTTTGAAGAGGTTTTCTTCTTATGGTAACATGTAGATTCAAAATGTCCATACATGTTATCATATAAATATATATATTCATCATTCTCATTTTCTTTTTGTGTGAAAAATCAGTCATTAGCTTCACATCTTCAAATGTATGACCATAAATCCAAAAACTTTTTACTTTGCAAAGTGAGTTTAATACAACTTCAATTGCTTCTTTGTATTTTCATAACATTTCTTTGTTTATAATCTTTAATAGACTTTAGTTCATGATCCTCATTATCATTTATCACATATATCGTCATATAATATGCAAAAATATTGTCAATGTTGACTTTCTGTTGGTTCTATCATATTCAATTCATGACATAATTTATTAAGATCTCTTTATTTTCACAAGTTTCAGGTATTTGATAAGTTCTTCTGGACGTGAAAATCAATTATGTCAAATTATTCATTTTGAATTTTCATATCCTCACTTGGTTCACCTTTCTTTTTAACTCCTTACCTTATTGGAAGATTTTTTATCTTTAGAACCAACAAATATATATCATGCTTCATGCATGGGTATTCATTTTCAATGATACACTATCCAATAAGAACATATATTTTGGTTGAAGAATTAACTATTGATAATTGACTTCCTAAACTTTGCATCTAAGTAATCTTTTTGAACTTCCATGTCACATTTGTTTGAACGAAGATCAAGGTGGGATAACAATATATTTAATAATCATTTTTAGTTTCTTATTTTCTTCTCTTAATAGTGGAAATAATATTTCATCAAATAATAATCAACAAACTAAGTTGTAAATAAATCTTCAATTAATGACTCAACATTCATTATTATTGATGGAGTTTCATATCCAATATATATTTTCAATATTCTTTTAAGACTTCCTTTATAGAATTATACTGGAGCAATTGGAAATATACACAAAATATCCAAAAAATTCTCTTAGATGAACAATATTAAGCTACTAACTCAAAATATATTGTAAATTAAGGGGATAACATACATACGATAACTTGTTGGCTTGATGCAAAACGATATATCAACATGCA
The DNA here is from genome assembly GCA_037974735.1 of Cicer chorassanicum. Classification (NCBI taxonomy): domain Eukaryota; kingdom Viridiplantae; phylum Streptophyta; class Magnoliopsida; order Fabales; family Fabaceae; genus Cicer; species Cicer chorassanicum. The sequence continues at coordinate 69,606,616 of JBBPBP010009779.1, forward strand.
AGGTTGAATATTCCAAAGTAGAAATTGAAACTTATGATCTCTTAAGTATTGATCATGTAATAAACTTTAGACGTCTAAAGAATGATCCTTCAAGATCATTTATGTGTATGAACATATGCTACATGTTGTTCAATATCAATTTCAATACAATATTTATCAAATGAGGAAAATGAGATCTTAGTCACATTAGTTGAGCAAATAATCTTCTAAGTTTCTAGTTATGAGTTAACAACAAACATACATGTTATCATATAGTTGATGCATCAATGAAATATCTAAATGGTTCACATGAGTGTTGTATTGGTTCACAAATATCACCTTAACATACGTTCTAGAAATGAGATAGACTCATTTCTTGAAATTATCACTTTCATTGGAAACCATTAATGCAAAAAAGTTGAAGAATCTACTAGTTCTTCGATTCATACTCACACAATTTTTTTTAACTATTTTTTGCATCACAATAGATTTAGAATGAGCCAACCGATCTTACCAACAAAAATTTTGTTATAGCTTGTAAACTTCTGATTTATAATAATATACATGTTTCAATCATTCTATACCACTTGAATCAATAATTAACATTCACAATTTATAAAAATTTTGTTGTCAACTCAATTGCTCCAATTTTGGTTTCTATAAATAACTCATGGTCTAATAGTTTAGTTCTTCAAAAACTAAGAATGTGTGATATTAAATTATTAGTTCTTAAAGAAACATATACCAAAATTTCTAATTTGAGCAATCCTATAGAGATGCTTGAATATTAAATTTTTAGTTCTTCAGGAACTAAATCACAATTGATATTCAAAAACAATTATGAAGAATAATTCATTCTTTGACCAATCCTTAAGTTATACTTTTTTTATATCAAATTTTTAGTTTTTCAGGAACTATATCAAAAATTATCTATGCAATCCTTCACGGATGCTTGATTATTAAATTATTAGTTATTCAGGAACTATATAAAAATCTCCACAATCGGTGATCCAAGAAAATGACAATCTTGTAACCCTTCAAGGATGCTTCATTGTTAAATTCTTTCAGAATTTATCAATTAAGAATAAACATATATCATAACTCTAAAAACCAAATAAATTTCTCAACAAATTTCTTTTTAAGAAATATACAACATTGACATGAAAGAAAAGAAACAAAAACTATAAAAAAGAATTAAGATCATGAAATAGATTACCTCAAAGATAATAATAAGCAGAAATTCATATTTTTATTTTTGCAATAGAACCTCAAAGCTAATTATGCCATCACTAATATGGTAGAGAATGGTGCTCATAATTTGTTATGAAATTAACCAAAACAAGAGCAAGATAAAATATAGGAAATTAGGGAAAAGCTAAAGTTTAGAGAACTTGATAGATGAAGAAGACATTAGAGATGAAAGAAGGTATCATTCTATTCTTGTGTATATCTTTCAAGTGCCTTGAACCCTCTGTTTAGGGTTTATATTACAAGGATTTACAAGAATATCAAAAGCCACAATAATATGTACATTAACATATACATCAATAGGCCTCTTCTAATATTCTCATTCTATATAGATCATGTAATCAATAAACATTCATTTTTTACATTATTCATAACACAACTACTATTGCAAAAGTGGTTTATCAAATAAATTTTAAAATTTTTATTTTTAAAAAATTAAAAAGTTTTTCAAAAGAAAATCAAACAAGCCATAAATGATTGGATCAACCCGTTCATGTAAGTAGGAAACTAAACTAAATAGAAAAGTGCAAATTTTATTTATTTATTTATTTATTTATATCATATAATTTGTTGTTTTACATTACCAATAAGATATCTATCATTTTTCTACTATAATATATTGTTTTCTATTGAACGAAACTCACCTAATTATCCTATTACTTACTATTGTTTTATTAGGCAAAAATATATCTATAATCCTTTAAGTTTAACTCAATTCTTACATGTATCCTTTTAAGTTTTTATTTCTCGTAATTTGATCCTTTAAGTTACATTATGTTTGCAATGTTAGTCTTTTATATCATTTCCAACAAAGATAATTGCAAATTGAAAGCATCTGATCATTAAAAACTCCAACAAATGCTACAATAATATGTCACTCATACTAATCTATAAGAAAACATTCATCAAACCTTATAAATTATTACATTTTTTGATTTTCTCTACAACTATTTAGACACATATATAGCTTTAAAAACTTGATAATGAAGGTCTATCCATATAATCAATGTCATTAATTTCCTCCACTTGAAAATTAGTTTGGATAGTCAACTCTCTATGACGTTTTGATAAGATGTTAACATTTCATGACACTAATTTGATAAAATTGTAAAACTTAAAGGATTGCATGCATAATTTAAGATTGTTACAAATTTCTACAAATAAGGATAATTTGAGGGAAGAACTTTGTAAATCGATTCTGTCAATGATTTCAAATTAGAGAAAGAGGAGTTTTTGAATTCAACAATATGATTTTATTTATTTATTTATTTTTATCATTTTGAACTTATCTTTCAATAACAATTATTTAGTACTAGAAATGTTGAATATGAGAGTTTGATCTTGAATGTATTGGTGTATGAGAATAGATAACAATAGAGAGCTTTATTCGTCAGCTTCTCGTTAAGAGAGTGTACCTGCACATATTCCGAAGATCAAGTAAGAATTGACGACAGTATAAAAAGTATTTAAGTTATAATTTGTGTGTACTTACCTAGGGAGTTCAAATTATATAGTAACTCCTTATAGGACTTCTATAACATTCTTGTGATAATCATCAGGGTCAGTGATCCTTGGAGTGTCATTTGATGATAGACACGTGTCCATTTGCTTATGAATAGGTGGTCGTCATCTAGTGGCTATGATTATGACACGATTGTTATCAAATGGTTGTGATTTGAAGTCTAGGTGATCTAAGATGACTTTGAATTCCATCAAGGTGAGCAACTTGCCCTAATTTCGAGAATATTTTGTATCATCGCCTACTGAATTGGGTCGAATTCATATATGTGTGTAACTTAGATGAAAGTGAGTCCAACCCAGAATAATAATTATGAGGTTGAATTTCAAAAGCTGCTGCTGCTACTACTACTAATAATAATAATAATAATAATAATAATAATAATAATAATAATAATAATAATAATAATAATAGTTTCCTTATTAAGTTAAAATATTTGTTTGAAAAAACAATGGAAGATAAAAAATTGCCAAAAAAAATGCTTAGCAATGGATTAGAAAAATAGTAAAAACAAAGCAAGACAACCTGGGAGATCACTTGCCCCGATATATTTTGGGATCATTTTATGTATTGCTTTTTTTGCTTGTTTTATGGTTTGATATTTGGTTCTAAAAATGGGTATTTGTCTGAAACTAGTAGAAAGAAAATAACATGGTAGTAGAAGATGAAATTGGGCAACAAATTAGGGGATCGGTTGAGAGGGCGGTTGGTAAATTTTGAGATGACCAGAGAAGCTCCGAGAGAGGTGAGAGGGGGAAATGGTTGGTGGAGAAAAAGATTGGGTAAGTAAATCTACATGTCCTCTCAAACATGGAGGATCGGTAACCAAGTTGAAGGTTAAAAAAATGGGGTGAGACCAATAATTGAGTGTGTAATAAAATGAGTTTGTTTGAGATGCTAAATGTAGATTCCAGTTTGCCTATGTATGATGTTCGTTGGCCACACCTAATTTGTGGTTATTATAAATTTAATGTTGATGCGCTAGATCCGATAGAGAGGGTAAGTGGTGTTCTGGTAAGAGATGTTAATGGTGCAGTGGTTGTAGCTAGCTGTCACCAAGTCATTTCATTAGAGGTAACTCAAACTTTAGCATGTGAAAGGGTTCAGAATTTGTAAAAGATATGCCTTTGTTGAATTTTACAGCAGAATCAGATGTTTCAAATGTGGTCGTAGCGTTGAATGCTCATCAACAATCTCTCACCTACATTGGTTCTATAATTAGAGATTGTATTAATTTCATGTTTACTTTTATAGTTCAAATTTTTTACATGTTAGCACGAGGCCAACCAAGTTGTTCATTATTTATCCAAATTGTGTGCGGATTGAAGAAACTCCACCTTGAATTTCTATCATCTTGGTTTTTGATTTGCTGTCAGACTTTCTTTAATAACATAAAAAAAATGATACTTGAATATCTCAACGTGAAAAAAAAAAGAAAGATATTTAATTAGAAATCCTTAGTTTCCAAACTCTCATTCAACGTCTCATTTTCTATTTATTAAAGTTGTCAAACTCAAGGTTTTATGTAAATTTATTTTATCTAGATAAATTTGATGTGTAAACTTGAAACGTAAATTTGTCAGACTTACCTAATATTAAATGCATTGAACAATTACATCCAAATGAGCAAACTTACCTAATTTGTCACCCCCTTTCCAAATACCAGCTTTATCATTAACATCCAAATGAGCTTGCAAAATACTTCTCCATGTATAATGTTAGTGCAAAATTAGTTTTAATTACAATTCTTTGATTGATATTTTGATGATAACAAAAACAAACAAATAAATAACAATTATCCCCTAACTATATTCGCTAATTGTGCAGATTAAGTTAGAAGACATAGATTAAGTTAGAAGAAGATTTATATTAATGACTATCTATTTTAAGTTAGCATAAATTACAAGTAAATTAGAGACAACAATCTAAGTGTTTCTAAACACAGAATATTATCACCTAATAAACAAGTAACTATGTCTATTGATAGAGCAAGTCGAAATATAACAATAAGAATTATTGCAATATGTAGTTCAAGTCAAAGCGTTACAAGTATGTGTTCTGATATAAGCTAGATCATCTGATGAACAAAGAAAAGAGAATTTTCTAAACAAAGATCGCAGTAACTCTAAAGAAACTACTACAATTGTGTTTGACTCTGATAAACGTGCTCTCAAATGCGCCTCCGATGAATCCTTTAATACAAGCAACAATCTGAATAATCTGCCTCTGATAACTGTGACAAGCATTGTATCGTCTGACTCTAATGAAAGTCAATGCTCTGAAAAGTCAAATATATGAATAGTCAACGCTCAAAAGAAGACAAATATGTTTATTCTCTGATCAACATCTTGAATCCTTTAAATTATCTAAAAGTCTGAGTGACTTCCTCTTTTAGTAAAATTTGCCCTCTTAAATTTAAGATACATATAATAAACTGAGAAGATATATATGGATACACATTAAAGATTGATTTGACTTAAATGGTGATTGAAGATCTCCAACGGTAATATTCTTAGCAAACACTTCTTCACTATATTTAAGAAGAACCCGCTCAGTCAATTGAATGTGAGAGAGAGAGAATCAAAAATGCAGTGAATTAAGATGAAATTCTGAAATAGCAAAGAACACATCAAAGAAAAGAATGAATGAAAATTCCTCTCAATAGAGAATTATTAGAATTGATGTAAATCGGTCAAAGTGTCACTACAAAAAAAAGTATCTATTGTGACACTCAAATTTTGTGATTTTTTTTATATATTACTAAAGCTACTTTTAGCTACAGTAAGAGTGTCACTGTTTCTAAAAATGTTTAAAAAAATTAAACACACAAAATGTAGGTTTTGCCCCTTTGATTTTGTAGCAATGAAAATGCAACTACACGGCCTTCCAGATACAGTAAGAAACCTTTTCTTTTTGTTTACATTTCTCAAACCCTTTTCTCTCTAGTATCTTCAACTAACCTTAATCCCAAAACCCCTAAATTCATTTTTTTTGCGATTCTGAAATCGCCATCACCATACCATGAAAAGCTTCCACTCGAAGCGGATCCTTCTTCAGAATATCCTCGAATAAAGTTTTCGCTGATCCGTGGTCGGGGGTGCGAGCGTGGCGGCGATGACGGGACTGTGGTGGAAACGCATGAAGAAGAAAGCGGTTGCGGCAATGACGATGCAGGTGGTTTCAACGACGGGGGAGAAGAGAGGGGTTAGGGCTTGGAATGGGTTTTGCAGTGAAGGGGTTTTTCTTTGTTTGTGAAACGCATGGTCGTTTGAGGAGGATGAGGCTCTTATGGATGGTAGGTTAAAGGACGACGGAAGCGAAAATTGAGGTGGTGGGAGGGAGCTGAAGGAGAGGGAAGGTGATAAGGAGGGTGGAAATGATGCACGGTTGTGATTGAGTGAGAGATGGGAGTGACGAAGGTTAGGCATGGAATCCATGATTGAGTGAGTGCTAATCAATGTTCTGTTTTTTAGCTGATATGAGTGCTAATCTAAAATTTCAATTTACAATGCTTCAATTTCAGTTCAATAATTCTTTGACAATCTTCTTTTGTTCTCACCTTCTGACAGCTTTTTAATTTATTTTCTCTTAAGTACACAATAAGGATTAGGGAAAAAAGTTTAAAGAGCATAAAATTGGTAAATAGATTTTCAGTTTGTTCAAGGAATTGTTATAGTTCTAGTTTTGTTATTTTTGTGGGGAAGAAACATAATCTCAATTCTGCTCAGTGAAGGTTCTTAACTGAAGAAATAATAAATTGAGAGTAGGTTGAAAGTAAGAGAAGTGGCTGAAACAGAGGCCATCGAATTGGTAATTCACTGATTCCAATAGCTTACATTTATTTTTGCTTGATTTGTAGGGAAAGAAATTATTATAGAGAAATAAAATGTCGTATTTTTATTGATAATGTATGTAACAATTCATAATAAGGTTCAATTCATGATTTGAAAAATAGGTCTTCCTTTGCTAGCCATGCTTCATAGCCCAAACAATATTGTCAAGGTTGTAACTAGATGCATCATGCACACTAAATACAATAAATTATGGTAATCCCGCTGAGAGACGTGGTAATAGAGCACCTCGTGGGCCTTACCGCGGAGGTGGTGGAGGCGGTCGTTATGGAGGCTTTAGCAATGGCGAAGCTGGTGAAGAGGGACGCCCACGGAGACCTGTTGATCGCCACAACGAGACTAGACGCGGGTAACTTCAATATATTATTACTTAGTGATTTTCTCTTCATTTCTTTTTCTATCTTTGATGATAACAGTTGTCCAATTTGCAGAAGCACTTCAAACGTGAAGGCGCTGGACGAGGCAATAGGGGAACCCAATCTGATGAAATTGCTCAGTAAGCCAATAAACAATTTGACTTGCTGTATTCAAAGAAGACATGCTTCACAGAGACATCGAGGATCTTCAAAAACGTTACCAGGTCTGCTTCCCTGCTCTCTGCATGTCTTTCAATTATTTGACTTTTGAAGGATGATGCTTTTGCTTGTTTGTGCTTTTGGTAGTTTTCTAATTTGACTTGCTTTCCCTAGGCAAGTGAAAGACGGTGTGAAGAACTGATTACACAAGTTCCAGAATCCACAAGGCCTCTTTTAAGGCAAATTGAAGCCATGCAGGTAATAAACATATGTCCAAGAATTGCTTTTCCTTCTGTTTTTTGTTCTTCTGCCTGGGATCTGTTCTAGACTAGAATTCACCTGATAATAGGAAACAAATGCCAGAAGAGCTGAAGCTTGGGCTGCAGTTGAAAGATCTCTCAATTCTCGACTTCAGCTCTTTAGAATACTTTTTTATTTTCATTTTAAAAATCTTTCCTACTGGATATTATTGTGTTTCTATATCTTTTTCAATGGACTTTACAGGAAGCCGAGGCTAAAGCTGCAACTGCCGAGGAAAAAGAGCGATCTGCGAATGACCGCTTATCTCAAACCTTCTCTCGAATTAATGTTGTTGAGGCCCAGGTTCTGCAATTTCTTGAATGAAGTCATGTCTTAAATGGCGGTTTTGTGTATGTGTCACTAACTTCAATAATGAATTGCAGATTTCATGTCTTAGGGCAGAACAGACTCAATTAAGTAAGACCCTTGAAAAGAAGAGACAAAGAGCAACTGAAAGTAGGCAGGAATATCTTGCTGCAAAAGAGGAAGCTGACACTCAAGAAGGTCGTACGAGACAGCTTGAGGAAGAGATTAGAGACGTAAGACAGAAACATAAGCAAGAGTTGCATGAGGCATTGATGCACAGGGAGCTTCTTCAGCAGGTAAAGTGATGATGATTATAAGATAAGATAATATAACCCTTGCTGTATCTCTGTATAGTATATGGGTAGTATTTCAACAATATTTTCTATTTTCTAGTTTTATACTCTTAGCTGTAAGCACAATTCCTGTCTGTATTATAGATAGATTCTTCACAGCTGTGGGGTTTTGCCCCTTTTATTAGTTTGTTTTTAAGTTATGTATATTTTTTCCTGTTGATTAGTTGTCTCTTATAACTTTGTTTCTCTGTGTTAAATTATAATGTGCTTTTGGTTGTGCTCTTGTATGATTATAATGCAAGTGAGTTTGCTATACCTGTGTGATGTGAATCATTGGTGTACTCTAGCTGTGAAGATGGAGGAGATTAAATGAGGTGTTCTTTGTGAGTCATAATTTGCTTGCTGGTTGTTTTGCCGGCGCATTCGGTTTTTCTACATTGTAGCCGTTAGCTTTGGCTGTTTTGGTTTTCTGACATTTGTAATATTTTTGCTATTCAAATGCTATTTTTGAGATTGTATTTATATTATTGTCTCTGAGTTGATGATATTGCCATCAAAATCTATTTCCTGTGTTATCTATGTGATTTTTTTGGATAGTTCTTGAATTCTTGTATATATTCTGATATTTTTGCACCTGGCCGGGACCTTACCATCATAAAGGACAACCCTACCCTGTGCTAATATTAGACAGCCTTTCAATTCCTGATGTCTGTTTGTTTAGTTGGATGGAAATATCATGTATTTTAACATTTAAAATTATAAGGAATGTTAATTTGAGTTTCAATTGAATAACCTGCATACTTTAGGATCTTCAATTCATGACAGATTCAAATTAATGTTTCGTTTGCTTTACCGTGGATAACTTTCTCATTGGGTGCTTGTCTGAAGCATCAATTTTCCGCTTCGGTAAAATTTGTCCCTAGGCATGTTTTATTTGGGTTTGTGTCAATTAAAATCTAAACCCAACACATTATAAATGATGAGACTGTTTGACTACTTAATTAAATGATGTTTTTGGTAAACCAATTTACACAGATTTGAGGATCCTCATATTATAAGAGGCTGAAGAAAGGTTCAATTTTGACACAATGCCGATGGAGAGGGCGTGTAGCCAGAAAAGAACTTAGGAACATGAAAATGGTAAGTTTCAAATTTAAGCAGCCTCATTTTTTCTTATTCTTGATTTTTGTGTTTCTCTCTACTCTCAGTTGATATGTTTCCATTTGCTTTAGGCTGCAAGAGAAACTGGCGCACTTAAGAGGCAAAGGATAAGCTTGAAAAACGAGTGGAGGAACTCACATGGCGCCTCCAACTAGAAAAAAGTTTAAGAGTGAGATATTTTTTTTGCAATTAGATAATATATCGAGGATGTTATTGTTCTTTTATTTTTCACAATCACGCCTCAAATATTTTGTTTAGGAAGATGAGTACTGTTCTTTATGAAATTAGTTTGCAATTTATCACAATAAATGTTAAGAAACTCAGTCTGACTTTTGTTGAAAGTTTATTGAATCTTTTATAGAGCAAAATAACTATTTATTGTATATTTTAATAGAATTAGTAAAATTAAATTATATTTTATTATATATTTTAATGGCATTAGTTGATAAAAATAAATTAGAAATTTAAATTTAATTTACTGGTATTAATAATTTAGAATTACAATTAGTAGGGAGATAAAATAAATTTAATTTAATGAATAATAAAAAGTTTTAGTGACAGACAATACCGTAGGCATAAATTAATTTTTTATTTATATTTTTCTAGGTTTTAGTGACAGACAGTACCGTAGGAATAGATCAATTCTTTACTTATATTTATTTAGTTTTTAGTGACAGTCATTATTGTAGGTAGAAATAAAAAACATGCAGTGACAATCATCAGAACATGGAGTGACACTCCTCAAAGTGTAGCAGGACGCCCCCTTAAAATTGACACTTGATTTGGGTGTCACTGAAAGTATTATTGACATTTACCTACAGTTTTTAACATTTAGTGACACACTTTGTGTGTCACGATAAGTCAATTTTTTTGTAGTGTGTTTTCACACACTTGTACTAATATAGAACTTGATATGTAACATCCTCTCAATGAGAATTAGAATCTTATAAACAAACTTTGTATCAATTCGAACACAAACTAGAACTAATGTGAATCAGTCCAATAGTAACAACAACCCTCTCACCCTTAAGAGGTACATGATAAGGTACAACAACACTCGTGAACCTCAACTGCAGATTGCTAGAAAGTTGAAGAAAGGTTTTGATGGTGACAACCTGGAGAGGCTAGAGAAAAATACTCAAAACCTGAAGAGGCAGAGTAAAAACATCAATATGGTTAGGAGAAAAAGATAATAACTCCACATCGACACCTTCCTTCCAAAACATTGCAAGGCCGTCAACACTTCTTTTACCTTCTCCCGCACAACTAAGAGCAACAATATCAAATAAACCTTGTACATTTCGAAGCTTATTCATCTCAAAATCTTTTATCTTAATTTTTAAGAGGAATACACAAATGGGATCTTTATCTTGTAACAAACTTTTTAGAGCTCTAACTGTTCGTGGATTTCATTCCCACGACAATTCTAAGTTATGCAACTCATTGTCTTCGGTAGCCCTAAACACTCATTTCCTTATTGAAAGGGAAAAAAAACAAGACTCGGTCATTGAAAGGAAAAATAAAACCTCCTTATTAAAAGGGAAAACTAAAACTCCTTATTGTAATACTTTTTCATCACAAGTCGATGTACCGATAAGCCAAATCTAAATGCATCCAAATGACATAATCCAATAAAAAATATTCTTCACGAGCAATTTATCAAACATGTCAAGGACTTCTTTAATTTACAAATGGCAAACAATCCAAAATTTGATACTTGGTATGAAGTGGGGATATGCAATTGAACATTAACAACACCGGAAATAAATCTTTAGACGTAACCAAAGCATAATATTTCATTCATATTAGTAGTTCTATAAGGTCCCATTAGTCCACTACTATGAAGCTTCAATTTTATCATAGTACTAATAGTCTTCTAGGTAGAAATCATGAATTTGAATTCTTGGATGCAAAGGTAATAGTGGACAAAGGAAATCAAAAATTCTAGCAATCGTGAATTGGATTATCTCAAATGGTAAAGAGAAGAAGGATTTGAATTGTTTTGTTTTTCATGATAAGTAAAAGCTGATGGGTTGTGTTTTTTGTACAAGAAATCTTTTGCTATGGTATATATCCTTTGTTCATGCTTCCTGATGTTTATTCAAAATATGCCAAAAAGTTATTGAATTAGAGCTTTCAATAAATCATTACTTCATTTTTTCACTACCACATCTTAAAATATGATATAATACCAAAAAATTGTATGAGTTGGAATAACATCCACCCTAAGTATCATTGTTGAATTGTTAAATATAATATGGAAAAAAAAAATTATATTGCTGTAGATTTTCTTTTCCAACGGATGTATTTTTTGAGGCATCAAACAGCTATATTATATATACCAAGATTAATGTAAAATATCTAACCGTTAAAAACAGTGGAAAATTCGACCGTTGAGGGGCAGAAGTCTTTCAGTTTCAAAAGACAGCTCTAATTTGTTAAATAAAAAAGAAAAAAAAGAACTTTAACGGTTATGTTATACCATTCATTCCTTATATAATCAAAAGAGAAGCAAAGAGACACTACACATCGTTACATGACTAGTCAGAGGTAATTTAAATTCATTTTTCACATATATTATGAATTTTTATTCCTTGGTTTGAGCTGGTTCTTGAGATATGAATTTGGGTTTCATCAAAGTTTTCCCCGTTTTTGGTTTTCGTTCTTCGTAAAGCTGCAAACTTTAATAGTTTTGAGTAGTGGGTTTGGTGAGAGAATTTTGGGTCAGCTTCAAATTTTAAACTTCAAGTCTCTTAAAGATTCATGTGGGTGGTGTTTGATTTGTTGTAGGGATTCAAATTGATGACCACGTGTCATATGATGCGGTCAAGATATTGTTGTTGGTGACCGCAATTGGAGTGTGATTCACAATATAAACTGCATCGCAACAACTACAACACAGTAGATGCAACAACCGCATCACACCGCAACAAATCACATATTTTTTGAATGTTCTATCAAAGTAATTACTTACGTTGAATCTTTTTTGGTGAGTTTTTTTTAAATGGCATTTTTATATTATATGTCTCTTCTTTTATGTAATGGCATTTTATGACTATTTCGTTTCATTTTCATTTAATCTTTATGATCTTAGAATTTCCAAGTTTTGTTCTAAGTTGAAAATACATTTTTATTATCTATGATTAATATCGTTGCTTATTACTAAATGTAATAGAATATATAAAATATTGATAATAAACATAAAAAAGAGAAAAATAGAGACAATTTTTATATGAATAAAATGAGAAAAATAATTATAATAATAAGTATAATAAAGTTTTAGATACTCAAAATAAAAAAAAAACTAATTTTTAACTAAAGTAATTAACTTCTACTTCACACTTAACTAAAGCAACAAATTTATAACCAACTATATATGTCTAATAAAATAAAAACTTTTCATAACAAAAACCACAATTAAAAAAATCATTTATGAGGTTTACAATTTATGTTCTAATCTCTCACAGATTTCAATTTTTTTCTTTCTTATATTCACTATTTAATTTTAAGGTTTGTTTATCAAAATCATTTTAACAATAATTTAAAGATTATGTTGTTTTGTATTTTTTTTTGTCATAAAAAAGTAATATTTTTGAGAAATAACTAAAAGCAACATGTCATTTGAAATAATTTTTAAATTCTTTTTTTTTTAATGAA
>JBBPBP010009779.1:69619810-69660657 GCA_037974735.1 Cicer chorassanicum
TTATTTGAAGAAATCTTGAAAATAAATTATTATTATTTCATGTCCTAAAAAATTTCTTGACATTTAAATTTATTTTTCTATTATTTGGTTAAGCTATATCTTAATGTAGAAAACAATTTTTTGGAAGAGAAGTTATATTTCTTTTAAAATATTTTTTTTATAAATTATTTAGTAACATACTCACCTTTCAAAATTATATATCAATCTACAATTTTTTTTTGGTATAGTTGGAAATTCGCAAAAAGAGATTTCATAAATGAAATCTACTTTTGAAATGACAATTTAGTGTTGCTTTGTTTTTATTTTATTTTATTTAATATAGAAGTCCTCTTTTGAAAAAAGAACTCTATTTTATTATAATTTATTCAGAAAAAACAACAATACAAATTTTACAACCAATGAATTTAATGTCGTAGATTAATGTCGAAGGTGGCCTCTAATACTACATTGCTGATGTTTTCTCACACGTACGATATTTTGATGACATTTATGTTTATATATTTAATACTAAGTTATACTATATAATTAATTTAATGTAGGTTAAATATGTCTTTGTTCCTTGTAAGATTTTTTTTGTATAAGTTTTTTTTATTAAGTTTACCTCCGGCAAATATAGTTTAATTTTAAAATAGTTTTTCAATCCAACCTATGTTAAAAAAACCATAAGACCATTAAGATGACTAAGCATTCTCTGGAATCATCCTTTATGGTCACGACTAACTTAGCATCATCTTGGTATCATTCTCTAGTGATAACACGCATGAGATATTGATGACGTATATGCTTATATATTTTATACACTAAGTTATACTATGTAATTTAATCTAGGTTTAAATATGCACTGAAAATAGGACTATTTGGTTAACTCGAAAGTATTGTTCAAATGTTATAGGAAACTCTAGTCAAATCTATTTAGTTTTTGTAAAATTTGTGTTGTTTTTTTATGAATGAATTTTAATGAATTATATAATTATATTATCAAAAAATGTAATATAAAATCAAGAAAGTTATAATATTGTAAGGACCAAATATATAACTTAGTCTAAAATATATAACCATAGCCGTTGTAAAAATCTCGAGGAAGTCAGGAGGATGATATCAAATGATGCTAAGGCAATCATTATCAAAAGATATTGAGACAATCATCACCATGAGGATGATGCAACCAACGAATATTAAATTAGTCATCAGGTGTATGAACCAAAAAAACTTACGACAATCAAAATCAAACATTATAATTCCAAAGACAAGACATATATTTAATCCTACATTACATTATATAGTGTAACTTAATATAAAATATATAAACATAGACGTTGCAAAATTTCGTACATGTGAGAAAACCTCGACAATGTGGTGTTGGTCATCACCTTCAACATTAATTTTATTACAATCTTTGTAAAATTTGTGTCTTGTTTTTTATGAATGAATTTTAAAATGAATTATAATTTATCTTTTTTTATTATTTAAAAAATAATAGATGTCTAATTTTTCAAAAAATAGCTTCTATATTTTAAAAAATTTCAACACTAGGTCGTTATTGTAAAAGTAGATTTTCTTTAGGAAGTCTTGTTTGCAATTATACAAAAAAAGATGGTAGATTGATATATAGTTTTGAAAATAAAGTATATTGGTAAATAATTTTTAAAAAAGGATTATTTAAAAAATAAAATAATTTTATTTTTATTTTTTTGAAAAATATTTTTTTTATTTATTTTTTCATTTGAAACTATTTCTTTTATGAAAAATAATAGAGAAGGTTCAAGATAATATTTTCGAATTAATGTATGTTTGATGATGCATTCCATGTTTTTCAGAAGTATTGATAATTTTATTGTTCCTTATTTCTTTTACTGGAATTTCAATGATCTATCTGAAATATTTTTTAGAATATCTTTGTTGTAATTTTTTTTTCTTCTAAAATACGAAACTTTGATCCTTTTTTTTGGTGTGGATTTTCAATGATCTATTTTTTAGGGCCTACGGTTAGTCGCACTTTGGACATGCGACCATGTGTGCATGTCTAAAGATTGTCGGCCATTTACAGCTTTTTTGTTTTTGTATAGACCATTAAAAATTTAATTAAGTACCAAACTACCACTACTTTTTGATTAAATACCGTTGTTTTTAGTAGAGGTAAGAAATCGGTTCTCACAACACTGATTTCTTAATTATTTAATTAAAAAAGAAAAAAGAAAAATGTTTATTATTATTATGAAAGATGTTGACAAGAAAAAGAAAAATAATATGTGACAATATATCACACCTACATATTATAACTATCACACCCTTGTCATGCCATTCCTATTTGGTTAAACCTCTTATACTTGTAGATTCTTTTATTATGTACTAAATAGAACGGCTAATAAAAAATTTGATACAAAAAAAAATTGGTATTTAATCAATTGAGGTAAGTTCCGTAATTATTATATTAAGTAAATAATTAAATAATTAAATACAAAGTTAATTATTTTTAAAATAATTATCTAATTAAAATTTACTTTTATTAAGTTATTATTAACAAATTTATATAAAATGGAACTCATAAAAATAACAAAATTTAATTAAACATTAAAAATAAAATTACAAATACAAAATGAGTGAAAATAAAATAAAAATAAATATAAATTCTATTACATTAATCTCCTATATGGTGTCCAGCACCACATATGTGGTGCTCAGCCAATACGACGTGGGCGATGTGGAGTTGGGTTTCCTTCATCAAAAGGGGCATGTGGTTCTTGCACATTTGGTTGGGGAATGACGAAACACCAAATGAGTATAAGTTATTAATATAACGAACAACCAACTCAGGTGTAACACCACGATTTTTAACGGCGCGAGCGTATTTTCTTTTTAAAAAATAAATTAATAAAAAACAATGACGTAACACAAACGACAAAAGTCATAAATAATTACATCATAAATATACAACCAACTAAAATAGTATTTGGGCCAATAAATGGTATACAACTAGAAAAAAAAAATACACCGAGACTATGAGACCTATTAGGCATCGCTCATACCCCTAGGGTATTCTCGACAGACACCTGCACAAAATTATTGCTCCAAGAATGCTATTCCCCCATGGTCACGTCAAAAAAAATTTGGAACATGGACCCACCAAAACAAAAGTCAACTAACAATATATGTTATAGATACATTCATCCCAAAATAAAATAAGTACAACCACCAAAAGAAAAGACACTAAGTCCCTATACAACAAAACTAATGTGATTATCCACTAGGCAACTACAATAACATGGGTGACCTCCACACACTCCGCAAGTTCCTTCTGATGTAGTATCCATCTTCGAGGTAACCTTCTCCTCATCAACATCCAAAGAAGGATCGGTCTCCTCATCAATATCCATAGAAGGATCGATCTCCTTAGAAGTCAGATCCATCCACGAGATAGGTGGCTTCGGCGGCGCTGGAATCTCAAAACAGTCCACTACTTTAGTGACAGTCGGTAAGGGATCATTCACCAGAAATAGAAGCTCTCACTCGGCCCGCCTAGATGGTCCTACAATCTCTTGCTTCACTGGCATCGGCCCCTTATTCTTTCCTCCAGTCCCCGGTCCCACCACTATATCTCCAGCTCCTACGGCGGCCTCCGCCTCAACTCTAACTGAGCAATCCTCTGCATTTTCCCATGCTCCACTCATCCCGAGCACTAATCTTGAAGGCACTAATCTTAAGGAAGGCTCTTCTTCATCACAAATAAAAGTTTGAAAACAGAGAGTTTACATAGAGAGTGGTGTGATTTTGTGAATTTTTGCAGTAGAGTAATCCACTAGGCCTTCTTTTGGGTTATCTTGAATTGTTACTGAACCAGTTAATTCAAGAATGGATTTGTAGTATGTTTGAGGCTTTGAGAGAACCCATGGTTAGAAGAACCAACCTTTTGGGAAGATTTTTGAGATGATCAATTGAGGATTTATATTGAAGTATCCATCCTCTATTGTCCACACATTTTGGAAATCTTTTTTGATAAAATACTCAGATTATCAAAGTCTGAGTCTAATTGGGTTTAAATTTCATTAAAGTAAAATCTAATTCCCTTTGAGAAGGTTTTGAAATGGTTTTACAGAATGATCCCTCCTGTGAAGGTTTTGAAATAATTTTTTGAGAAGAGGGTTTTGAAGATTCTCCCTTTTCAAGTTTTGGTTGAAATGAAAGTTCCTATGAGAGATTCTCAATCTCTAATTAGGGCTCTCGAAGTTTTGCAGTTTTTTGAAAGCTAATGTTATCAGCCATTAGCCCTCTCAATTCTGCAAAGTTTTGAGGTGGTACAAGTTGTTGGCTAGAGAGCCATTTTTGAACTTGCTTGTTTTCTTCCTCCTCATCTTCAACTGCTTGTGACCGAGACTTGATAGGCAATGCTGAAGAGATTGGTTTTGGTTTTAGTGGTTGGTCCTGTTGGCCCTCATTCTTCTTTTTTCTGGGTGGCATAACTTTTAAGTCATTTTTTAAAGAAATTCTCTGGTTAGAAAATCTGGAATTGAGTTTTGATCTCCTTTAATAAATTCAATGTCAATGGAAAGAATTTCCTTTTTAATGGTGGAATAATTCTTTTGACAATCATTCCAATGTGTAGAAGTAAATTGAACAACCTATTCTTTTGAATTTGATTTTTGTTTAAGAATCCCCTATAGCCTATATCAGAAGCATCTAATTCAACAATTTTGGGTGTTGAAGGATCTGTTAAGTGTAAGCAAGGAATTTCTTTGACTTCTTTTTTGATGAGCTGGACAGTACTAGTGTGGACCTCAGACCAAGTGACAGGGTTTTTCTTCAACCTATCATGGAGAGGTTTTGCAATTCTGATGAAATTTGAACAGAAATCTAGGACATAGTTTAAACTTCCTAAGAATCTATGTAACTGGGTTTTATCTAGAATTTTATCTGGGAATTTATGAGCGAAGAGAAGGGACCTTTCGATAGGGGTTATGGTGCCCTGAGAAATGTAGTGCCCTAAAAATCGGATTTTTGATTGAAAAAGCGAAAGCTTTGATTTTGAAACAACTAAACCATTTTTCTTAATAATCATTAAGAAAGTTTTTAAGTGTTTAAAATGGTTGTCAATTGTTTGAGAAAAAATTAATACATCATCAATATAAACAATGCAAAATTTTGAAATAAGATTGAAAATGTCATTCATAATTCTTTGAAATTCTGAAGGAGCATTTTTTAGTCCGAAAGGCATAACCGTCATTCGTATTGGCCAAATGGAGCAGTGAATGTGGTTTTGTAACGATCCTTTGGTTCAATTTGTATCTGCCAAAAACCTGATTTCATATCAAATTTTGAAAATATAGACGCAGAGTGAAGTTTTTGCAAAAGATCTTTTTTGTTTGGTATTGGATAACGGATACATTTTAGAGATGTGTTTAAAGGTTTGTAGTTGATAACCGACCTAGGTGTTCCTCTTTCTATTTCTGAGTTTTTGTTAACATAGAAAGCGGCGCAACTCCAGGGCGATCTGGATTTGGTAATCAAACGTTTTTGTTCCAAATCCCGAATTTCATTCTTGCAGTGTTGTTCTAATTCATAATTCATTTGGATAGGCCTTGCTTTGGTTGGGATTTGTTTATCAGAAAAATCATTTTCATATGGAAAATGTACCATATGTTGTTTTCTATCCCAAAATGCATTTGGCATATCTGAACAAATTTTGTTTTCGATCGTTTTCTGCAAATTAGAAATTTTGTTTTTAACAAAAGCTTTTTGCAATTGTTGTTCGACTCTTAGAAAGGAAACATCTTATTTTAGAAAACATAAATGTTTTTCTTTTCCTTGAATTAAACAGTTTAGTTCATTTTTGTAAACAGAACAAGCCTTTAAAAGGTTTAAATTCTTTGTTCTGGGTTTTGAAATAAAAGGAAAAATAATTTTGGTTTCTTTTGTTTTGCAGGAAATGCTATTATTATTGACAGAACAGGGAGTTATCATGTTAATGAAATGAGTCCCTAAAACGATAGCATAAGATGTGTTTTCCAATAAAACAAAAGGGGTTTTGATGGAAATATTACCATTTCTAATGGAGGCTTCAGTTTTGCTAGTTATAACCTTGTTAGAATTGTTTGCAGCAAAAAGTCTTTCATTAGTTTTTTGTTGAAATCTTTGTGGAACAATGCTATGTTTAATACAGTTTAAATCTGCACCTGTATCAAAAAGTGCAATCATGTTCATTTTGAAATTATCAGAAAAACTAACTCGATTTTGATTAAGTATTTGCGCGTAGTAATAGAATGCAAAACACATAAAAAGTCTTCTGGAATATCTTCCAGATTTCGAACATTGGGTGGTATATGAAGAGAAAGATCTTCATTTGGTTCTTTATCCTGTTCAGTTTCAAAAAGGTTCTGGTTTTGGATTTGGGAAAGAAGATTCTGAAGAATATTAGAATCGACTGCTTGTTTTTGTTTGAGGGATTTGAGCTCATGTTTGACTAGTTTAATCTCTTCCTGAAGAGATTGGATAGTAGCAGGGTTTTGGAGTTTTCTTTTGGTACCTAAGATGTTGGTCAAATCATAGGTAGTTTTGGGAAGAAGTTTTGAAGAAGAGGTTGAAGGCTTGCTTTGTCTAGACTCAAAAGTGTCTAAAAGTTTGCTTATTATCTCTTACTGTAAACTGGTATCACCAACTTGTTTAACTATATCAAGAATTAATTCTTGATCTTTTGTTAACACGTTGATAGATTTTGAACCAGAATCAGAACTAGTGGTTTCGGAGGTTCCTAGTTCATCAAACTGTATGGGTTTGTTATCTTCTGAAGATCCTGTTTCATATTCTGAAATGTTTTCTTCATTAGAGGTTTCTAAAAGGATAACTTCAATCTTTTGCATTAATTGTTCCTCAATTTGCAATTCATGAAGCTTTTTAGTTTTATTGCAATATCTTGAAATGCATCATGTTTGGCCACATTTAAAACAAGTTATTGGCTTAGAGGTTTGGGGTTCGAATTTCCTATGGAAAGGTTTCTTCTTGTGGAAGTTAGGTTTTCTATGGTTATAGGAATTCTGAGGTTTAGAATTTCTATAAAAATCTTGTTTGGGAAAAGGTTTTCTGTGAGGTTTTCTAAGGGTTTTGGAACAAGATCCTGCATAATCTTTTGAAGCATTTGTCGTTGGAATTTCAAATTGTTTACAAAAAGAACCTAGTTCTTGTCTAGTTCTTTTCACTTCCCACTTCAAATGTTTATGAAGTTTTAAATCTTGACAGATCTTTAATCCTTCTATTTAGGTGAAGCTAACTAATTCCCCATAGGTTAACTGGCTATAAGAAATTTGGTTTGTCGCAAAAATCTCTTTGATTTTGTTTCTAACTTTTTCTCCTAAAAGGGTAGGGAGTCCTGCAAGGAATTTTTCCTTCTAGAAAGATTGGTTTGAGTCTTCCCTAAGCATTACTCTGGTTAACAAAATGTTTTTGTAGTGTTATCTAAGGTTTGAGGTTTTGCTATTCTGGTCAGCATTTTTATCCTTTAGGTGGGACGGGTCAGCATTTTTATCATACTTGGCTCTTTTTCTTTAACCTCACCATGGATGCATCAAAGATCCCTCAATGGTTTGCCCGTTGGTGGAAATTTTACGGATCCATCCCAGAAATACTAAAATCAGAAGTCCAAAATAGCTTCCAACTTTTCAAAACACAATAATAACCATCAGACAGAGAACACATTTTTCACCCTCTAATGTTATTCTCTACAAAATTCTTTTTACCATGGGTATTAGCGTGGTACTTTGAAAATGACCAAAAAGAGGCCCAAACAATCCACACTCGAAAATTCAAAGTAAGATGGTGGCCAAAATTCTCCATTCCACAAAGCATCAAAATACCAGCCGTCACAACTTGGCTTCAAAAACAAGGGTTAATGAAACCATAGCCAATACAAACTTAATTCTTGGCTCAAAAGTCATTTTCCCAGACATAATTGGCAGCTGCAAAAATTTAAAGATAATGGCTTAGCTACTAAAAAGCAAGACCAATTCCTCAAAATTTTCCTCCGGTACTTCTTCAGATGCATCCTTGAACTTTGAAGGCAAAAACGAAGATGACTGTTTTGGTATCTTCGCCCCTGCAAAATAAATTTGGGCCAATCCAAATTTGATCAAATCAGGCCTAGCCCAATTAAAAAAAACGTGAAAAAAGCCCAAAGGGCAAAATTGGAATTAAAAAAAGACTTTAAAAAAAAAAGCACAAACATACAAAACCAAGGAAATTTCGTAGAAATTCCATCAGACGACAAAAGCTTGGCATTTGTCTGCCACCAGCATGAAAAGTCAAAATAGCAAAAGGAATCCCATTGACATTTGTCTGCCATCAACTTGCTTAGTCAAAAAGAAGAAGGAATATCATCATTTCCTCCACTAAACAAGCCATATGTTTCTCAGATCTTTGGCTATATAAGGAAGGCTCATCTTCAAGTATAGGGCAGAGTTTAGAAACACAAGAGAGTAATACACAGAGTTCACTTAGAAATCTTGTAATCTTGAGTGTTAGTTTATCAAAACTTGTATCTTTAATTTCCGTTTTCAAAAACCTATTGTAAGTACTATTATGCAATAAATTTATTTATTCATACAGATGTACTTATCTTTGCAAAACATAAGTATGCTCTGCACTTGCAGCTCTTGCTGATCTTGTGCATCAGAAACTGTTGCATGTTTATTTTTTATTTTTGATATGAACCTTGCATATCCTAAGTGCAATCCAAACCACAGAGGAAGGAATACCCATCCTCGACGAATTAGGTAACCTAGTACCTGATGCAGTTGCAACTCTAATCCACACGATTAGTTTGCACTTCATTGGAGACCCGTCCCACCTAAAGGATATAAATGCTGACCAGAGCATGGAGAGGCTTTGCTATTCTATTGATGTTTGGACAGAAATCTAGGACATAATTTAAACTTCCTAGAAACCTTTGTAATTGGGTTTTGTCAAGAATTTTGTCTGGAAATTTTTCTGCGAATAATAAGGACCATTCTATAGGGGTTATGGTGCCCTAGGAAATGTAATGTCCTAAAAATCGGATTTTTGTTTGGAAAAGGGAAAGTTTTGATTTGGACACGACTAGACCTTTTTCTTAACAATGATAAAGAAAGTTTTTAGGTGTTTAAAATGTTCGTCAATTGTTTCTGAAAAAAGTTAATGTCCTAAAAATTATGTCCTAGATTATGAGGAAATTACTATTGAATAATTTCAAAAATCTATTAATAATTGACATATCCCAAAAATTAAAAAGGATCAGGTTTATGAATCTGGATATTTCAAAAATCTTCTCAAAACTGATTTCGTAATCAAAACTGAAGAAATGGATGTTCCCTTAACAAACCCTTTTAAAACTATAAATCTTCTTTCTAAAAAGACTTTACTAAAACACCGTGACAGGAAGTATAATTTTATACACATAGGTCTTGCAAACCTTTAACTCTAAACACATCAATCCTTTGTTTCTTACGAGATGCAAGGTTCTTGAACTTTCATGATTCAATTATAAGTTAAATGTCACAGACGAACTTCTTTTGAATGTTATCATGATTTTTCTTTATCTCTAAAAGACCCAAACATACTAAAATCCCTTATTCTGCAAATCAAAAATCATAATTACAAAATGCTACCAGAATCTATCCCTGTAGCAATCATTTATAGAGATCATTACAAGGCTATGTTCTCAGCCTTTGTAGCCACAAAAAACTTTGAAGTTAAAAAAGGTGAAACCCTATTTTTAAAAACAGATTTATCAAAAGCAAACATTGTTATTCCAAAAACCATCCTTTGGAAGGACATATATCTTCTTGAAGAATGGATACTTGAAGGAGCGGTTAAACCTAAGTCTCCTGAACATTCGAAACCAAACACTCATTTGAGGGATATCATCTAGTACAACGATGGAAGAGTAAAACTAAGCTTTTCAAGAGCCTCCAGTGCCAGAAGATCTGATGTTGGCTCCTCTATTAGTATTGTTGACCTTGAAAGAACCTCAAGACACTCCTCAGTAATACATTTACCTGAAAACTTTTCAAAACCACGTTTTTCGTGTTCTAGTATTTCAAGTGCCTCTTTTCAAAATGTTGACTATTCCACAAACGTGCCTCATCAAATCTATACAGCACCTTAAGCTACTAATGACGAACATCAAAATAACTTACCAAACATTTCTCCACCAACTTCACCATATTTTTCTGCTATAACTGAAAATGTTATTAACGAATTAAATGTCTTAGAAAAAGAATTTGAAGTTAATAAAGCAATTCTTCTTAATGATTTCTATGCTTCCAAAAATACAGAAAAAAAGAACATGGTTCTTCAAAACCTTTCTGAAACAAAGAAAAGAAATTCAAAATGAGTTTTGTGAATTCGTTGTACAAAACAAAACCCATATTTTATTTTTTGATTGGTTTGAAATTTATACAGCACAAAACCAAATTTTCTATCCATTCAAACAAAACCAAAATTCTGTAATCCTATAACAACTTGAAGTAAAAATCCAAAATGGGAAATGTCGAATGGTAGAAAAATACAATATGAACATCCACGATTAAGACAAATCAAAATAGCTTATCTAGATCAATTAGTAGATGCTGCACCTTACAAAATACCAAATGAAAATTCTGATAAAGATATTAAGAATATCTTTATACAGAATAATTTTACAAATGCCCATCTTAGCACAATTGCAAAACAATTAACTAAGATAGAAGTAAACCAACAAATTATTGTTGTCTCTTCTGTTGAGACAGCTAGGTTGAAACTAAAAAAACCTATTCTTTAAACCTTTTCTAATTTCAAAAATAAGTCAAAAACTGTTCAAAGATGGCAAATCAGATTTTACTCTAGACTTGAGAGACCAACTAAGTAGAGTAGAACAATCTTCTACCTCTTCACCTTTAATAGTTAAGGACTCCATAGAAAAAAACAGTCAGAACTTCTTTCAAACCTCAGATGTAAAAAGCTATCTGATTTTTAATATTACAAAAACACTTTCCAAACTTTATGCTTAGGGAAGACTCAAACCAATCTTTCTGGAAGGAGAAATTCCTTGCAGGACTCCCAACCCTTTTAGGAGAAAAGGTTAGAAACAAAATTAAGGAAGTCTATGGGGTAAGCCAAATTCCTTATAACCATTTAACTTATGGGGAATTGGTTAGCTTCACTCAAAAAGAAGGTTTAAAAATCTGTCAAGATTTAAAACTTCAAAAACATCTAAAATGGGAAATGAAAAGAACTAGGCAAGAACTAGGATCTTTTTGCAAACAATTCGAATTACCCACGACAAATGTTTCAAAAAACAATGGAGGATCTTGTTCAAAAACTTATAAAAAGCCTCACCGAAAGTCTTTCTCAAAACCAGGTAAACAAGAATTCTATAAAATATCCAAACCTCAAAGTTCTTACAATCAAAGAAAACCAAATTTTCACAAAAGAAGACCTTCTCAAAAGAAGTTCGGACCTCAACCTATAAAACAAATTACTTGTTATAAGTGTGGCCAAACAGAACACATTTCATGAATTATAAAAAATAAAACTGAAGCTTCAGGAAGTTTTTTAACGGAAACTTCAGTTTTATTTTTTATAATCATTTTGGATTTGTTAGCTGCAACAAGTTTTTCATTTGATTTTTGCATGAATCTGTTTGGTACAATGCTACTTTTTAAGCAGTTTAAGTCTTGCTCCCGTGTCAAAAAAGTGCAATTGTTTCAAATTTGAAATTCTCAGAAAAAACCAAAGTAATTTTGATTAAATATTTTCTTGTTGTTATAGGTCTTAAAACAAACAAGAAATCTTTTGTGTTTTCTTCCAAGTTTTCAATGTTTTTTTCTAAGGGTAGTGAATAATTTTCGTTTTCTCCTTCTTCTCCTTCCTGTTCTGGGTCAGAAGAGGTTTGATTTTGAATTTGCGAAAGAAGATTTTGAAAAATATTTGAATCAATTTCTTGTTTTTGTTTAAGAGTTTTTAACTCTTGTTTTACAATTTTAATTTCCTCTTGTAGAGATTGGATTGTAACAGGGGTCAGGAATTTTCTTTTTGTTCCTAAGATGTTTATTAAAATCATAGGTGGTTCTTAGAAGTAATTTTGATAAAGATGTGGAAGGCTGACTTTGTCTTGATCTTTTGTTAAAACATTGAGTGATTTTGAACTAGATTCTGAATCACTAGGAGACTCAGAAGTTCCTAATGTAAAATACATGTTTTTGATGAAGACAAAAGACCAACGATGATGATCAAGGCAACAAGCTCAAAAAGAATTCCAAAATATCTTATTGATAATCTTTAAAATTCAAACACATTAGATGTTTAATATAAAGGTAAATGATACAACCCATAGCTCAAATATATGAGAACCATGCATCTTTGCATATGCATAAAAAGAATTTTTCAAATGTCAAACTTACATATACAAAGTGTTAAAATTAATATTTTTGACAAAATACAAAGGTGTATTCGAACACAGCATAAGTGTATTCGAATACGAATGCTAAGTCAGTAGCAAAAACTTCGCATCTGTATTCGACTACGACCTGTTGTAGTCGAATACAACCAGCAAGTTAGTGGCAAAATTGACAAATTTGTATTCGACTACATGCCTGTGTATTCGAATACAAGGTGTAAATTTTGAATAAATTTGAACGTTACAAAGAAGTGTATTTGAATACATACATCCTGTATTCGAATACAACTGGAAGCAATTCAATTTTTCAGATCTGAAATGGTTCTAGATCATTGCATTTGTTCATCAAACCTTTTGGATCAATGGCCACGAATCTGAAGAGATGTTTATGGAGTATAAATACACCATAACTTCAGATTAATCATTACACAATCCTACTAAAAAACCTTGAACAACTTTTCTGATTTTTTCTCAAAGTTATTTTTCATAATTCAAGTACTTTCATTTCATTTTCATATCCTTGACAAAGGTTCTCAAAGTACTTGAAGCAATATTGGATTGATATCATTCTACCTATCTTTTATTCGTATATCCTTATCAAATCACATTTTTTTGTAAAAAGAAAGTAGTACTTTCTTTAAGTAGTCTTATCTAAGATAATGGTGTGCAATCTTAGAAGTTTTGTTAGAAATTTGTAGCAGAGATCCTAGGGTGGGACTTGTACATTTTCGGACAATAGTGGAGAAATCTCTTGTGGTGTGCAAGAGGACTAAATGTACCATTGGTCATAAGGGGAACCAGGATAATATTATTGTGTTCATTACATTACTACCAGTTACTCTATCATTTACTATCCTTAATCGCAAAAGTCGATCGCTAATTCGCTAAAAACAAGAAAAACTCCTAAACACCTAATTCACCCCCTACTTAGGTGCACATCTGTACTTACAATTGGCATCAGAGCAGGTTCAGGTAACTTACTCCTCGATCATTTACTCATGGCTTCCGCACAACCTATTTTCAGAGATGGTGGCAGTAGTAACAAACCACCATGTTTCGTTGGAGAGCACTATGATTTTTGGAAGATACGTATGCAAGCGTATCTTGAAGAACAAGGAGACGACATATGGGATGCAGTTGAAAATGGTCCTTACATTTCAAAAATAGTCATCAACAACAAAGAAGAAATAAAGATAAAGAATTCATGGACTGACGATGATAAACGAAAAGTGTTGTTCGATAAGAAGGCTAAAAATATGCTACAATCAGCACTAAGAATGGATGAGTTTTTCCACATATCTCACTGTAAAACAGCCAAAGAAATATGGGATACGCTGGAAGTAACTCATGAAGGCACCATTTAGGTAAAGAGATCTAAACTCAATACACTATCTCAAGAATACGAATTATTTCAAATGCAGGCCGGAGAGTCTATCTTAGACTTACAGAAAAGGTTCTCCCACTTAACCAACAATTTGTCGGCTCTTGGAAAGATCTTCACCAACGATGAACTAAATTTAAAAGTATTAAGATCATTGACGAGGGCTTGGCAACCAAAGGTGACAACAATCTCCGAAAAGAAAAGTCTATCTGAAATGTCTCTTCTGAAATTGTTTCGAAAGCTTCAAGAACATGAAATCGAACTTTGAAGGTTAGAACAAAATGAAAGTCAAGAAAAGAAGACCAAAAACATTGCTCTAAAGACCGAATCAAGGGAACAAATCA
This sequence comes from Cicer chorassanicum, assembly GCA_037974735.1. Classification (NCBI taxonomy): domain Eukaryota; kingdom Viridiplantae; phylum Streptophyta; class Magnoliopsida; order Fabales; family Fabaceae; genus Cicer; species Cicer chorassanicum. The sequence goes on from JBBPBP010009779.1 coordinate 69,633,933, forward strand.
AAGACGAAAATTCTGATGAAGACGAAAACATTACTTTCCTCGTTAAGAAATTTGATAAGTTTCTTAAAAATGATAGAACTTTCAAAAAGAAAAGTTTTAGAAAGAAAGATAGCTCTACTTCAAACCAAAACTTCACTTGTTTTGAATGCGGGAAGTAAGGACACATCAAGGCAGATTGTCTGAACCTTATCAAGAAAAATGCCATCAAAAAGAAGAACTTTAAAAAGGCATACATAGCTTGGGAAGACAACAAAGTGAGTTCATCTTCAGAAACAGAAAGTGAAGAATGCGCTAATGTTGCATTGATGGCATCACATCAATCAGATGACGAAGAAGTAGTAACATAGACTCCCCTCATCATAATAAAACTAATAGTGAATTAGTTATCGAATATAATGATGCTCAAAACGCCATTAAGGAACTTCTTATTGAATGTAAAAATCTGTTCAAACTAGTGTCAACTCAAAAGAGACAAATCACAAATCTTCAAGAAAAAATTGACATTATGGAGAAGGATTCTGAAAAACTAAAACAAAATTTTACATGCAATAAATGTGATTCCCTCTCTTTCAAGATTGTTCAATTAAATAGAGTAATTGAATGATACGAAAAGGGACAAATGGGATTGGAAAACATTTTGAATATGCAAAGATACTCAAATGATAAAAGTGGTCTTGGATACTCAAAATTTGATAAACCAAGCTTGAATAAGACAAAAGATTACAATTAAGAAAAGAGAAAATTATTCAAAAAAAAGATTACAATCCAATCAAAAGATTACAATCCAATCAAACCAAGCTTGAATAAGACAAAAGATTACAATCCAATCAAGAAAAGATTACAATTATGCAAAAGGATCATCATTATAAAGAGAAAATTATTCAAAAATAAATCTCATACACATACTATTGAAAATAGATTCACTCCTACTTGTTCTTATTGTGGTCTTCATGGTCACACACCTAATGCCTGTCACGTTAGAAGCATTAGTGTTCCAAAAGGGCATTACGTGTGGGTAAAGAAAGGTACTAACCATCAAGGACCCAAAGCACATTGGGTACCTAATTAGACTTGTTTTTAATTTTGTAGGTATGCACGCAAAGTACCTCACATTGGGATATGTAGTCTATGGAGACAACAACAAAGGAAAAATTTTAGGCATTGGAAAAGTCGGTACAGCCCTATCCCCCTCGATTGAAGATGTCTTATATGTTGAAGGTCTAAAACACAATCTCATAAGCATTAGCTAGCTATGCGACAAAGGATACAAGATAGCCTTCAACAAAGATGAATGCATCATCCAAAATGAAGCTACAAATGAAATTCAATTTATCGGTAAGCGTTTCAAAAACATCTTTATACTTAATCTTGACGATTTATCCTTAAAAATGAAATGTAGCGACAATAATGATGCATGGCTATGGCATAAAAGAATTGCAAATCATTTAAACAAATTGGTCAAGCATGATCTTGTTGTAGGCTTACCAAAAATGAAATTTATAAAGGATAAAATGTGTGACGCTTGTCAAAAAGGTAAGCAAACAAAGATTTCGTTCAAACCTAAAAATGTTATATCAACTTCAAGACCACTTCAACTAATACATATGGACTTGTTTGGTCCATCAAGAACCAAAAGTCTTGGTGGAAACTCATATGGACTAGTGATTGTTGATGATTACTCAAGGTTCACTTGGACCTTATTTTTGGCAAGTAAAAATTAAGCCTTTAAAGCATTTAAAAACTATGCCAAGCTAGTCCAAAATGAACAATCATCCAAATTGTATCAATTAGAAGTGATAATGGAGGTGAATTTCAAAATACCTCATTTAAAGAATTTTTTGAGGAAAATGGAATTTTCCACAATTTTTCTGCACCTAGAACACCTCAACAAAATGGGGTTGTTGAGAGAAAGAACAAATCTTTGGTAGAACTCGCAAGGACCATGCTAAGCGATTCAAGCCTACCAAAGTACTTTTGGGCAGATGCAGTAAACATAGCATGCTATGTTTCCAACCGAGTAATCATTCGGCCGATTTTTAAGAAAACTCCTTATGAACTCTACAAAGGAAGAAAGCCCAATATCTATCACTTCCACATCTTTGGATGTAAGTGTTTTGTGCTAAAGGTATTTTTATTGGCTATTCATTATCTAGTAAAGCACTTAGAATTTTCAATAAAAGAACTTTATTAGTCAAAGAATCAATGCATGTAACTTTTGATGAAACTAACCCCCTGAAAGAGGACAAAATTATTTCTTATGATGATGATGACTTTGAAAGTAATGACACAAGCAAAGACCATCAAATAGATCAACCAAGTCAAGTTATTGAAGTCAACATTGAAAAGCAAGATGATAATATTCCTAAGGAATGGAGAACCCATATAGATCACCCAATTGATAACATTATTGGTGATATCAACAAAGAAGTTACAACAAGACTAAAACTACAAGATGCTTGCTTGAACATGGCATTCGTTTCTCAGATCGAACCCTCCAAGATTGGTGAAACACTAAAAGATGATCAATGGATACTTGCCATTCAAGAAGAACTTGTTCCTAATCTGGGAAATAAACACATCATTGGTACAAAATGGGTGTTTAAAAACAAACTTGATGAAAACGGTCGCAACAAGGCAAGATTGGTCGCCCAAGGATACAATCAAGAAGAAGGGATTGATTTTGACGAAACATTTACTCCAGTAGCAAGGTTAGAAGCAATACGATTACTACTTGCTTATGTTTGTTCTATGAACTTTAAGTTGTTTCAGATGGATGTGAGGAGTGCTTTTCTCAATGGATACATCAATGAAGAAGTATATGTCAAACAGCCACCCGACTTTGAAGACTTCAAGAATCCGTCACATGTTTTCAAATTAAGAAAGGCTTTCTATGGTCTAAAACAAGCTCCAAGAGCTTGGTATGATAGATTAAGTACCTTTCTATGTGAACGAGGATTTGAAAAAGGCAAAGTCGATAAGACATTATTTATTAAAAGAAATAATGGTCACACCTTATTGGTCCAAATCTACGTTGATGATATTATATCCGGATCAACAAACAATGACATATGTGAAGAATTCTCCTTAATGATGCAAGGAGAATTTGCAATGTCCATAATGGGAAAATTAAATTATTTTCTTGGTCTTCACATCAAGCAACTCAAGCATGGCATCTTCATAAATCAAGCAAAGTATCGCAAAGAATTACTCAAAAGATTTGAAATGGAAAATTGCAAGGAAAGTGCAACTCCTATGGGCTCCAGAACATATGTTGATAAAGATGAATCCAGTATTTCAATTGACATATCAAAGTATCGAGGTATGATTGGATCCCTATTATATCTAACATCCAGCCGACCAATGTTTAGTGTCTGTTTGTGTGCAAGATTTCAGGCGGATCCTAAAGAATCACACCTTGTAGCAGTCAAGAGAATTATGAAATATTTAAAAGGAACAACCAATGTAGGCCTATGGTATCCAAAAGGTAGCATATGCAGTCTCATTGGCTATTTTGATTCAGATTATGCAGGATGCAAAACAGACCGTAAAAGCACAAGCGGCACATGCCATGTCTTGGGAAAGGCACTAGTATCATGGTCATGTAAAAAGCAAGCATGTGTTGCACTTAGTACTGTTGAAGCTGAATACATAGCAACAGGAAGTTGCTGTGCACAAATTATGTGGCTCAAGCAACAACTATATGACTATGGACTTGACCTCGGATGCATTCCACTACAATGTGACAACACCAGTGCAATCAGTATTTCAAAGAATCCAATCATGCACTCTCGGACTAAACACGTTGATACACGTCATCATTTTCTGCGAGATCATGTGCTTAAAGGAAATGTTGAAATAACTTTTGTGGATACTCACAATCAATTGGCGGACATTGATAGCGTTTCAACAAGTGTACTGAATCGTTGCAAGTAATAATAAAACGGTAGTCCCGAGTGTCGAACTCAAGGATTGCGTTTTACTATTGAATTATATTTGATTACTAAATTAAACAAAAAGTTTCCGAATTGATTGAAATAATATTTAAAATTAACAACAATAATAAAATTGATCCTTTATAATGAGAAAGATGCCAGGGATGAGTTTCACTTCGAATCCAACCTTGGTGTCTAATTTGATCCTAGTTGTTGAATTCCTTTATTGAATTATTACCGAATTCTTTTTATTATTCTTGCCCTAATGTCTTAGTGACAGAACCTTTAATTCCAAAGTAACCCATAATTCCTTAGTGGATTTAATATTATAATTAAGCCTTACCGTACAAGAATTCTCTTGTTTAAACTATTGCCTTTGCAACTAATTTAATTGGTTTCATGACCTGCATCTATCCCTTGACTACAAATTCATGAATTTCTCATCTCAAGCATTCGTAAAGTCCACTTCCGTTTCAAAATACGAATCGTAGAACATTTTAATGTTGATCAAACAATAAAAAGCATTAAGCACAGAGATGAGAAAAATAATTCAATAAATTCATTCATATAACTAGAAATCAAAATCAGAAAAATAAGGGTTTCATCTTGTTACACTCATCCCTAATAGTTAGGGTTTAGTTACTCATGACAGAGATAAAAAAGATAGGGATTAAAGAAGAATTACAAGAATGATTCATGAATGATTCTTGATAAAACTGCTCCAATGATGTTAGAAAGATACCTAAAAAGTTATAAAAACGCGTTTTTTTATACATTCTGCTGCGCGTCGCGCGCTCCAGGCATGAAATGACAGTAGCATCAGCGCGAAATGCGCTTGGGGCGCGCTTCTAGTGCATAACATCTTCTATCTAGCGTTTAGTGCATTTTTCTCCTATTTTGAATTCGAATTTGGTTTTGATGTCTGCATGAAAGTTGTCGCTATGGATCGTAGCTTTCATTTGCACTTAGTTTGACTTCAATTGGACATCTAAAACTCCAGATATGGTTGAAATACTCCATATAGGTCATGTTGATTTCTCACCAAAATTCAGCACTACACTAAACCAAAGAAACAACGCAAAACTATGAAAAATATCCACTTAATCAAGGAAATAAGAACATAAATATTTCATTAAATCAAAGAACTAAAATCAACAAAATATATTAAATAACTCCTTAAATTAACTAATGAATAAAAGATAAATAAGACTAAAACCAATGAAAACTATGCATATGATGAAGAGTCATCAGACATCTTCACAAAACCTCTTCCTAAAGACTCCTTTTACAAAATCCGAAGAGAACTTGGCGTCTTAAGTGAAAATGATATTTAAATACAAGGTACTTTGTCATCATACTTCAAGATTTAAAAATTTCCTCTTGCTAAGTTGTTAGAATTAAGTCATTAATGTTTAAATTTTTCTTATATATTTTTACTTGTTCTAAAATTTGTGAAATATATGCATTACTTGGTATATTCCTTGTAATAAAATCGTTTCTTTTTGCGAAAATTGGAAACTATAGCCGACTACAACATGTATGTAATCGAATACACATTTGCAGATTTCTTGTATTCGAATACAGCCTAAGTGTAATTGAATACACATTCCCAGAAACACTTGTATTCGAATACAACACAAGTGTAGTCGAATACAAGTTCGGGTTTTCGTCCATATATAAAGATTTTTTAGTTTTAGGTCATTTTCTCCACTTCCTGTAATCGAATACAGTAGGTTCTTCATCCTACATTTCCCAATTTCTCAACTTCTCTCCTTGCAAAAGAATTACCTAAACAATATTTCTTGCAACCTAGATCAATCTTAAGTCATTCCCACCATTCCAACTTCAATTTCCCAAAACCTAAAATCCATTTTTCCCCAAATCCGTAACCCACTTTGCAAAACAATGGACGCACGCAAACGAGGACCACGAACCAAGCATGCATTAGTAGGCCCTTCAAAGAAAAGGACAAAGAATGCCAATATCACGGATTTATCTCGCCTCCTAGACACACCGGAAGACATTTCCTGGTTTTGCACAATCTACTCGGACAAGCGGCTGATCATTCCCAAATTTGGTACTTTAAACTCTTTCTCTGCTTTTAAATTCCTTGATTTACTCAAAGCCCAGCATGTTGAAGATTTTATAGGATACAAAGGTCATGTCTATCCCGATTTAGTTAGGGTCTTCAACTGCAATCTCACCAAAGAAGGAAATATGCTAATTTCTCAAGTCAAAGGGAAAACCGTTAAGTTATATACTAAAACCATTGGCGAAATTTTAAACATTCCCTTCGAAGGATAGAAAATTAATCCCAGCAACTTGTGTGAGTGGGCTGGTATTGCTAAGTATGATGCATATGTCACTTTATGTCGGTTTGACAAGAACACTATGGAGCAAAAGCGGATTCAGGCTGATTCTAAATATGCGCAGCAACGGTATGGAGTTGGGAATCTTATTGTTGACTATCGCCTTTTGCACTATTTTTTGAGTTACATTTTGGTCTTGAAGGCTGGAAATTACTCGCAAATTTCAGAATTTGAATTACATATTATGTTCTTCATGTTTGAGGGATGTCCACTGAACTGGGCATACTTTGTTAAATCTAATAATGTTTGCATCAAAAGAAGCAATTGGTTTACCATGTGCTTAAGAAGTCACTCGAATATTGGACCATTTTGGGGTAGATTTCTCTGAAGAGGTAATGTATACACCAACAAAGGACAACTTGCTGGATTTAAGCGTCTTGCCTAGTATGAGGATCATCTGGAATGAACAACTTCAATCGTATGTGCATAAGGGTGACCTTGGTCAATCATCTGTTGCTGCTCCCGAAGACACTGCTGCCCCCGCAATTGATGTTGCCCAAGCAGATGATGATGAGGAAGACACTGCTTCCGATGATGACCACGTGTCAAACCGGATGGTTATGGCCAAACTTGACTCTCTGCAGACCTATCTCACTGGCTTAAACACCTCCGTAGACATTCGCTTCCATGCTATTGAAACCACCATCGCAACCAACCATGCAACCATGCTCACCGAACTTGCTACTTTATCCGACAAAATTGACCACCTCCACCTACCTCTTGGACGTCACTAATCCGTGTTTTGATTACTAGGAATAGTTTGTTTCATATAGCTTGTTTGCATTTGACATTATTCATGATGTTTTCATTGACTTTCCATTACATTCGATTTTATTTGTAATCTGTGACATTATCTCTTGATTCTTATGAAACTTTTTTATCTTTACCTTATGTGATACTTTCCTTTCTTTATCATTAATTGCTTGGATTTTACTTTATATACTGTCGATATTTTCCTTCTTTTTGATCATGTCAAAAGGGGGAGAAAAGTTTGGTATTTTGTTGTTTTTAACTGTTTGTAGGTCTTCCATCTTTTTCCAAAATGATCACAAACATTTAAGTTCAACGGGGGAGTATGCATAAATTACGGGGAATGTGATTATCAGAGGTAAATTATTTCTTGTTACACTTATGTAACATAGGCAGAGGCAGAACTTGCTTGTCATGCTTGTGAAAGGCAGAGGTAGTAGAATAGAATCCATGTTGAGTTCATAAGAGGCAAATAAGCTACGACATTGCTTTGTGCTATCAAAGCATTAGGAACGCAATGTTGATTCATGTATCAGGCTTAGAGAAGAGAAGGGAAGTCGTGTTGTATCTTTGTCTTCATCCAGTTATTAGAGGATACGATGAAAGTCTATTTACCAAACATATGAATTCAAACCTGCGCACTTAATTTCAATGTTAGACCATCCAATTGTCCCCACAAATGATTTTGCTATCATCAAAACAAGTGAGGGACATATTTCTTCAAATCAACATGGTTCCAACACAACGACCCTCATGAACCTCAACGATAAGATGCCAGTATGTTGAACAGGGAAAGTAAAGAATACTTGTATGACTATTTATAGAAATAGTGGATAAGTCATCAGGTGTACAGAGGCAAAATATCTCTTCAAGGAGAAGACTAGATGTAGCAACAGTTTGTTGTGAACTAGTATAAATATATGTGTCTCATTTATACTCTTCTATTTCTCAGATCTTAGTTCTTTATGATTCAACCTTATTCTATTTAAACCTCCTTTAATATTAAGATGAATGTTTTGATAAAGAACAGTTTTGTAAGAAAATATAAGATGTTTTGAGAAACAACAAACACAATTCAAACTCTCTCATTTCTTGTGTTTTCCAGCCTCTTCAAACCTCTAATGCTACATTCCTCTGATCGTTCAAATCTCTCCAGATGATGTCATTCGTCTTGAAAACAATAAATCAACATTCGTCTTGAACAAAAATATTCTCTGAAGAAGATTTTAAGGCGCGGAAAATAACAAATATCAATTTCATAATTCACACAAACCGTCCCATGCAATATAAAACCATACTAGTTGTGAGAGACATTCCCTCCTTTGGTCAAACAAATAATATCATAAATTCCTTGTACATAAAAGTACTCAAACGTCAAATTTAAAATTAGAGAGTTGAAAAGGCAAGAAAACAATTGAACGATCACATTGTAAAATTATGAAACAATTGAGTATATCAAGTGATCTTATTTTTAAAACACTTTATATTGAAAGATATTGATTTGTATTTTGAGCTTAGCATCTCTATCCTCTATTGAGATTTATCTAGCAGTTAACAAATCATTACATCTTTGTAACTTGGCTCAATTGAGGCTATTTCCTCAAAATCTTGATTGTACTAAGCTAGAAGTTTGAGAAGACTAGAACATAGTGAGGAGGACAGTAGTATGTTCTAGTGGTTGAAAAGAAAATCAGTTTGTTTTAGTGGATAAATCTTTCATGTAGAAGGAACTTTATGTAGTTACCTTATTGATGGTGAACTAGGATAAATTGCATGTGTTCTCATTGTTTCCCTTACCTTTTTATCTTAAAAGATTTGTTTTAAAATGATTTTAAGTTGTTTGTTTTAAAATTGAAAAGTTTTTAAAACACAATTCAAATATCATTTCTTGTGTTTTTATTCACTCTCACAATTTTGTACTTCAAACAATTGTTCAAACTTCCTTATTAAATTTTATCTCTATCAAAATAACATAGTGTCTGCAAACATTATATCATGTCAAAAATCACTTCACCTACTAACAAATAATTGGAACTTTAGACAATAAATTCAACATTTACTTCTCAAATTGAACTTTGTCTACACATAACTCACCAAACTTTCTCTAAAGTGTTTTCAGAGGTTCTAAATTTATCACTCAAATCTTATAACATGTATCATTCTACCAAAGGCTTGAAACTTTTCAAAACAGATTCACAATGTAAAGTGTAGATACACTTTTAGAGATCTTTAAGCGTTGTAATGATGCCAAGGCGAAGTTGGGTTTGGAATGATTGGCTTACCACTTGGATTAGGAAAACCTATTTATCATTTATTTTCACACCATGACTATGGCAACTTATCAGCCAGAAACATACAAAAGAGTATAAATACATTGTGTCCAAAAACTTTTCTTTTTTTTTTTCTTTCTTTTTTTCTTCTTTTTCTCCTGCTTTTTATATTTCAAAGTTTAGATATTTGGTGGCCCATAGTTCTCTGTTCTCCAATTTAAGCGGCAAGTGGCATGCCTTAACAAACATAATTTGGTAGGGTGACATCCCAATGATAGTTTTAAATGCAATCTAGTATGCCAATACTGCATCATCAAGCTTTATTGACCAATCCTTTTGTGAGGAAATCACAGTCTTTTCTAGAATTTGCTTGATCAACTCCCTACATGTCAAAGACTTCCACTTTTAACACATTCCTTTTGGAAGTATTACCTATGCACTGTTATTGGTCGAACCTCTTAACAAGAGCATAAGCATCCTTAAATAAAGAAGGCCAAAATAGCCCTGATTGAAGAACTTTAATATGTGTTTTGTCTCCACTGAAATGACTGCCATATGCCCATATCTAGAGTCATGGCAATGCCCCAACACCTTCTCTTGTTCATCCTCAGGAACATACTTCTAAGAATATCATTTACCCCCCCTTTTGTATAGAAAATGTTTATCCCATAAATAAAACTTAGAATCATGGATGAATTTTTTTCTGCTGTTAGGAGTTGAATTCAGATGGCATTGTTCACCTCATTTTGTAGTTAGCTATATCCACGAACCACAGTGTGCTCAACACCACCAAGATGTATTCATCAGCAAAGACAATATGAATAGGTTATGTCTTATCACTTTCTTCCACCTTCACCAATCTACAGAGGTGGTCAACCATTATGTTTTCATAACCTTTTTTATCTTGGATTTCAAAGTCTAATTCATGTGGCAACATAATCAACATGATAAGTCCTGGCTTTGATTCCTACTAAGCAAAAAAAAAAACACCTTAGTGCAATATGGTTAGTCTACACAATAACTTTAGACCCCAAAATATAGGGTATAAATCTATCAAAAGAATAAACAACACCCAACAGTTGTTTTTCAGTAGTAGCATAGTTAAGTTGACCGGGATTCAAAACATGACTCACATAATAGATAACTTATACTTTCTTTTGTTGAGACAAAATCTCTCAATTGATTTTATTGATAACAAAATTACTTAAGAGATTATGATTGTGGGTAATACTAATCTGTGCTTTTGAGTGAATTATTATAAGAAAACAGGTTAATCATCATTTAGAACAAAAGGAAGAAAAATCTGGATTAATTCATTAAGGTTTCAAGTTGGAGGATGGCCAGAACCTTGAGAGGATGGGTCTTCAAGTTGAGATTTTCCATCCTCGCGGGAATAACGTTTTTAATTCATCAAAAGAGATCAAATCAGCATGAATAAACAATTATATGAAGCATTTGATCAAAAGAAATCACAAGGCTAGCTATACAAGGTCCGAGGATAGCTTGTAGCTTTGGTATTCAAGAAGTCACATGTTTGCAAGTCTCCATCCCATGTGAAAAGGCTAAGGGCAGCCCTATATTTCACTCTTGAGTGATTGGATAAATAAAGCAAAGTCAATATATTGAAAGGCAACTGCAAACAAGCTCAAAATAGAAGTCACAAGTCTTGAAGAATGGAAAAAAGAAAAAGGCTATACAAGACCAAGACTAAAGGCTACGCAGAGGATGGACTGCATAGGTCCAAGGATGGCTGGATGGCAATGTTGTAATTTCAGCACAAAGACCATTGGACAAATCTCTGCAACCTCCTCAACGGTCATGAAGTTTTTAACTCATGAAAGAGCTATCATGGACTCTATAAAAGGGCAGGAAGCTCTTCATCACAACACACAACAAATATTGCAGAAAAAGATCAAGAATCATATCATTTATCTTAAGCAATATTCATCCTCTCATCATACTTTCTCTATTCATACACTAGATCTTTGAAATATCTTTTAGAAAGTATTTAAGTTGAGAGTAAACAAATCATACTCATATCACTCTGTAATTTTCAAGTAAGTTGTACTTGAAAATATTTGAAAGTTGATTGTAAGCTTGGTGAAGCTTGAGAATAGACAAAGTGTAATCATCCTCTACAAGAGGTTGATCTGTTTGATCTTTAGTGAAATCTCACAAGGTTGTGAGGACTGGACGTAGCCATCATTGGGTGAACCAGTATAAAATTTGTGTGTCTATCTCTTTACATTCTTCCTGCATTTATTCTGTTTCATTTTTGAAAAGTTTAAAAACCATTTTCCAGTTCGCATCCTCACTGAGAGGACAGAAATTCATAAACTTTCAAAACCATTTTTAAACGCCAAAATCCCTATTCAACCCCCCTTCTAGTGATATTTAGCTACATCAATTGGCATCAGAGCAAGGTTCTCTATAAATATTACATCTAACAGTGTAAGAGAAAAAGATCCAAAGAAAAAATGTCAAAAGCTAAGTATGTTCCTGAAGGAGGATCCTCCACTAGACCTCCTTACTTTGATGGTACAGATTACTACCACTGGAAAAGTAAGATGAGATTGTTTCTCATATCTCAAGATAACAACATGTGGTCTGTTATTGAAAATGGGGATCATGTCATTAGAGTCAACAACACAGATGCAACCTCCGATGAGAAACCTCAAGCACAATGGACGGCGGATGAAGATGCTAAGGTACTCCTAAACTCTAAAGCTCATTTATTTCTAACGTGTGCTTTGAGCAGGGAAGAATATGATAGAGTTGAAGAATGCAAAAACGCCAAGGAACTTTGGGATACTCTAAGGATTCATCATGAAGGATCAAGTCATGTGAAGGAAGCAAGGATTGACATGGGAGTAAGAGAGTTCGAGTTATTTGAAATGAAGGAGGAAGAAACGATTGATGAAATGTTCTCAAGATTGACAATCATATTAAACAATCTCAGATCTCTTGGAAAGGTATATTCCGTTCAAGAGAGGATAAGAAAAATCTTGGGGAGTTTACCAAAAGAATGGAGACCAATGGTGACTGCCATCACCGAAGCAAGAGACTTGGCCAACATGAAATTAGATGATTTGGTTGGAACTCTAAGAGCTCATGAACCTTTGTTGCTGGCTGACAAACCAAGCAAAAAGGGAAAAATGATAGCTCTAAAAACAAGCCAAACAGAAAGCTCATCCTCCAAAAGAGCTGAAGAAGTTACTAAGAAAGAAAGTGCAGACTATCCTCTATCTGAGGAAGAAGATGAACTAGCTCTCATTTCCAGAAGGATCCAGAGGATGATAACTCGTAGAGGATAGGACAAAAGATCTCCTCAAAAAGAAAAATCTGACAAAAGTCAGATTACTTGTTTTGGATGCAACAAGTTGCGTCAAAACTGAGTGTCCTCTAAACAAAAAGGGATCAAGAAGATTTCCTTCCAAAAACAAGTCCATGATGATCACGTGGGATGATAGTGATGACTCATCCTCGGAGCAAGAAAAGGAAGAAGAGGCCAACCTCTGTCTCATGGCAAATACAGAAAATGGAAAGGTAAGCATATCTGAACTTTGTCCTAATTGTGAACAATTAGAAATAGAGTTTGACAATCTTTTAAATGACTCAAACACTTTATCTCAAAAATGTGGATTTCTTAAAAACCAACTTTTTGAAATAAAGAAGCTAAATGAGGAACTACAAGCTAAAAATAAAAAATATGAACAAACAATTCAAGAGCAGCAGTTATCTCATGAAAAGTTGTCTGAGCAACACTGTATTTTAAACAACAAGACTGTCATAAACAATCCTCCAGAAGAGGATGCAAAAAAAGAAATTTTGAAAATAGAGGTCAAAGAACTCAAAAATGATCTTTCCAACTTTGTTAAATCCACTGATACTTTTCAAAAGATTATGGGATCACAATCTGGAATTTTTGACAAAGCTGGGATTGGATTTAAAAGCTCTCAAAAACAAAAACTTTATGAAAAAATTTTTATTCCAAATAAACAAGAGGATAGGCCAAGATGCACTTTTTGCAAAAAGCTTGGACATACTTTTAAAAGATGTTACGCCAAGAAAAGGGCAGATAACATCAAGAAAGGATGTTCATATTGTGGTAAACCTGGACATCAAGATTCCATTTGTTATCATAAAAGAAAATTCCTCACAAGAGGACGGACTAACCAACAAGGACCCACCTCTATATGGGTACCTAAGTCACTATTAAACTCAAACTCAGGTACATCCTCTGATCAACAAAAGAAGGCCTTGGTTCTTAGACAGTGGTTGCTCAAGGCATATGACAGGGGATAGAGATTGCTTTATTTCATTGGAAATAAAGGATGGAGGATCGGTCACATTCGGAAATAACGATAAAGCTCAAATAAAAGGTAACGGTATCATTGGTAATAAAAATTCTGCCAAAATTGAAAATGTCCAATATGTAGATGGTTTAAAACATAACTTGCTTAGCATTAGCCAACTTTGTGATAGTGGTTTTGAAGTTATTTTTAAACCCAATCTATGTGAGGTTAAACACTCATCCTCGGGTAGAGTTTTCTTTTCTGGTTTTAGAAAAAAGAATTTATATGAGCTATATCTTGATGATTTGCCTACTGAATCTTGTTTTGTATCCATTGAAAAGGATAAATGGGTATGGCACAAACGAGCTGGTCACACAAGTTTAAACACTATTTCTAAATTGTCTAAATTAGAATTAGTTAGAGGCCTTCCAAAAATTGATTTTGAAAAAGACAAAATTTGTGAAGCTTGTGCCAAAGGAAAACAAGTAAAAAGTAGCTTTCATTCTAAAAATATTGTTTCAACAAACCATCCTCTTGAGCTACTTCATATTGATCTTTTTGGTCCTATTAAAACTCCTAGCCTTAGTGGAAAAAGGTACGGATTTGTAATTGTTGATGACTTTTCACGTTTTACATGGGTCTTATTTTTAAAACATAAAAATGATGCCTTTGAGGCTTTTCATTATTTTTGTAAAAAGATCCAAAATGAAAAGGGATCAAAAATTATCTCCGTAAGAAGTGACCATGGAGGTGAATTTGAAAATGAATCTTTCAAAAATCTTTTTGATGAAAATGGTATTTCTCACAATTTTTCTTGCCCAAGAACTCCTCAACAAAATGGAGTTGTTGAGAGGAAAAATAGAACTTTGCAAGAAATGGCTAGAACTATTTTGAATGAAGCCAACATTGAAAAATATTTTTGGGCTGAAGCAATTAATACCGCTTGTTATGTTTTAAATCGTGTATCCATTAGAAAAATTTTAAACAAAACTCCATATGAACTATGGAAAGGAAGAAAACCAAACATCTCATATTTTCATATATTTGGGTGTTATTGTTACATTCTAAATAATAAAGAAAATTTGGGTAAGTTTGATTCAAAATCAGACAAAGGATTATTTTTAGGATACTCCACTTCGTCTAAAGGTTATAGAATATATAATCTTAGGACTCAAATTGTGGAGGAATCCATGCATGTTATTTTTGATGAGTTTGATGACTTGTGCTTAGAAAAAATTGATAAATCTGAGGAAGATGAACTTTCATCCTCCAACGCACCTAGTCCAAACGAAGAGGACGAATCTGCTCCATCCTCTCAGCAACCTCCACAAGGATGGAAAACAGTCACTTATCATCCTCCAGATCTGATTACTGGAGACACGGCTGATGGAGTAAGAACAAGGCAGTCCCTACGAGGAAATACAGCAACCATGGCTATGATTTCACAAATTGAACCAAAAAATATTGATCAAGCTATTTGTGACAAATCATGTGTTGAAGCCATGATGGAAGAACTCTCACAATTTGAAAGGAACAAGGTATGGAACCTTGTACCTCCTCCACTTGAAAAATCCATCATTGGAACAAAATGGATTTTCAGAAACAAATTGAATGAGGATGGAGAGGTAGTAAGGAACAAAGCAAGGCTTGTTGCTCAAGGCTACAATCAACAAGAGGGGATTGACTACGATGAGACATTTGCACCAGTTGCAAGACTAGAAGCTATACGCATCCTCCTAGCATATGCCACCCATAAAGGTATAAAACTATATCAAATGGATGTCAAAAGTGCTTTTTTGAATGGATTCTTAAATGAGGAGGTTTATGTCAAACAACCTCCTGGATTTATTAATGAAAAGAAGCCCAACCACGTATTCAAACTCTCAAAAGCTCTTTACGGATTGAAACAAGCTCCTCGAGCTTGGTATGAGAGGTTAAGCTCTTTTCTTAAGGAAAATGGATTCATTAGAGGACAAATTGACACTACTCTCTTCAAGAAAACATCTAAAGAAGATTTGTTAATTGTCCAAATTTATGTGGATGACATAATTTTTGGATCCACTAATGAAGAAATGTGTGAAGAATTTTCAAAACTTATGCAAAGTGAGTTTGAGATGAGTATGATGGGTGAGTTGAAATTTTTTCTTGGTTTGCAAATCAAACAACTCAAGGATGGTATTTTCATCTCACAAGAAAAATACACTAAAGATCTTCTCAAAAAATACAACATGAGTTCAGCCAAGAGTATAGGAACTCCTATGCACCCATCCTCCACGCTTCACAAAGATGATGAAGGAACTCCAATTTCTGAGAAAGAGTATAGAGGGATGATTGGATCTTTATTATACTTAACAGCAAGTAGACCAGACATAGTATTTGCTGTAGGTCTTTGTGCAAGATTTCAATCCTCTCCAAAAGAATCTCACCTTACAGCAGTTAAGAGGATTCTGAGATACCTTGTTGGCACAATAAACTTTGGAATCTGGTATGAGAAAAGCTCAGATCTTGATCTCATAGCCTACTGTGATGCTGACTATGCGGGAGATAAAATCGAAAGGAAGAGCACAAGTGGAGGTTGCCAAATTCTTGGTAAATCCCTAATCAGTTGGTCATGCAAGAAGCAAAGCACAATTGCCATTTCAACTACGAAGGCTGAATATGTATCAGCTGCTCAATGCTGCTCTCAAATCCTATGGGTAAGAAATCAACTTGAAGATTATTCACTATGGTACACTAAAATTCCTATCCTCTGTGACAATACTAGTGCAATTAATCTTTCAAAAAACCCCATACAGCATTCTAGATCTAAGCATATAGAAATTAAACATCATTTCATAAGAGATCATGTCCAAAAAGGTGACATTGAATTAATTTTCATTGACACTGAAAATCAACCGGCAGACATTTTTACGAAACCTCTTCAGGAGGATCGTTTCAAAAACATTTTGGTAAAACTTTCTATCATTAATTTTTTTTAAATTAATTGATTTAGTGTTTTATCCATTGTATCATGTCTGTGTTTCTCTTATTTTAAATTGTTTAATTTTTTTTTATTAACCCTTTAGTGTTTTATCAAAACTAGTTGTGTAAGTAAGCATTACTTTTAAGTTAGAAAGGTGAGAGGACGGGAAATAAGCCCAGAGGATACAGTTTCCTCTTTTGGGAATCTCCTTGAATCACGCAAGCACGCGCCTCTCTCCCTATTGGTCGTTTGCGTGGCGTGTTCCCCTTGGCTGCTGCATTAAATGCACAGACGGCCTTGCTTGTCCATTCTCCCACGTCCCTAAAGCCTAGCGCCTCCATCATCATGACTGCCTAGGGAATCATCTTACGCCTCCTCTCTTGAAAAGTCATTTCATCTACCATCCTCCTCTATTTAATGCGTTAATCTTCTCTCCTCTGCACACTTCAAAACTTATTCAAAAACTCAGAACTCATCTTCCTTCTCTTTCAAAACCCAAACTCAATGGCTCGTACCAAAGTAACTGCCAAACGCAAAATTGCCTCTCAAGAAAATGAATCCATTCAGGATTACTACTCCAGTACGGAGTCCGATCATCACGAAGAAGGAAATTCTGATGCTTCTACACCACAAACACCCTCGTCCATGTCTCATCCTCCTGAATCATGTACGAAAATTTCCTCTCCCTCCATTAATCCTAAAAAACGCTCCACCAAAGCTTCATCCTCTACTACATCCTCTACACCCAAAAGGCGATCCTCCAGGATCATGTCTGGGGCTGTTTCATCTAAGAGGTCAGTAACTCAAGATAATACTGTCCATGTGATCAATTCTGATGACTCTGAGCAAACCCTCTCTACTGAACCGGTTCAACCACCACCACCAGCTACAAACATTGAAAAGAAGGTTACCGTGTCCACTCCCAAAAAGCCTAAGAAACCTCTTGTCAAAAAATCTCGAGCCTCCTCATCCAAAATCTCTATTAAATTGTTTAGTTCACCTATCTTAGAAACAAATTACATTTCTAAGTGGCAAAATAAGTTCGTGGTTAATGGGAAGATTATTTGCCTCGATGATTTGAAAAAAGGTGGATTTAATATTGAAGAAATGTTTGATCAATTAGGATGGACTTCCTTCCTCCGTATCAATGAACCACAATATCCACGCTTAGTTAGGGCTTTTTATGCTGCTGTAAATGGATCACGGGGTCTTACCACCTTCAGCATTATCCTTAAGGGTGTCCACATGGAAATCAACCCTGCCACCTTGTGCCAAATTTTAGACATACGTGATGAAGGTATCTGCTGTTTTACTGAGAATTGGTATTCTCAATGTATGATCACACGCAACTCTGTTCTTGCCAACACTCTGATATCTACAACCAAACCTCATGTAGCTTCAAATCTGCTTCCCATTTGTCGCATCCTCCACAACATATGTGTTCATTGCATTGAACCTAGAGTCGGTAGTTTTGAGAAGGTAACTGAACTCGATCTTCTTCTCATTCACCACATTATGTCTGGAACCCCACTGCATTTAGGTTACATTATCTTTAGCTTCATGTTAAATGCCTCAATCTTAGGAAGGTCAGCCCCTTATGGCATGGTGTTAACCAAAATTTTTAAGTTTTTCAATCTACCCTTAGATGATGAACCTTCACTTCATTTTTCCAACACCATCTCCATGAAAAATGTGAAACAAATGAAGCTCACTACATCTGCCTCCATCACCCCTCCTTCTCCAAAAAGAAAAAGAACTCGCAGCTCATCCTCTATCACTCCACCACATGAATCCATCACTGCTCAACCTCTGTCAGAGGATACTCCATCCAACACCACTCCTGAACCCATCATGATGATTGATCCTCCTTCATCTCCACCAAATAATTTTGTTATTCCTTCACCGCCTCAGTCCCCACTGTTGCCAGACCTCTCCATACCACTTAACCAGGCACCTCCTCCTGAGGATACGGCTCCAGAAGCTCCCCTTCAACTCATGGAGGATGGAGAAGAGCTATATTTTGATTTAAATCTAACTTATCATCAATTTTCTCCCTTGAGCCCTACTGAGAATCTGGTTGAGGAATTTCCTCCTGATTTACAAGAAAATATCTTGATACCTCCTAATTCTGCTCCTCCTTCAACTCACGTTGATGCCATTTTTCCTGACCAAACCCAACCTCTACCTGAGGTTCCTGTTGGATTTTGCTCTATTGACTCATTTTTAGCTCCAACGAAGGATTAACCTTCCAAGGACAATGTTGGAAGCTCCCAGAATAAAAGCTCAAGTGTAAACAATCAGCCCAAGGATCAACCCCCTAAGGAACGAAAACTCTCTAAGCATATGAAGCTCCTCAAGACCATTCGGAAGGATCAACAAAGACTAATTCGGCGCTTTGATCTCTTTCAGAATTCGTTTGCTCAGTTTGGACTTATTCTAGAATGGGTTACCAAACACATGGTGACTACAGCTGCTCCTGACGTTCCTCTTCCTGAGCTTCCCGCTATGCCTTCCTTTGCCGTACCCGTTTCCTCCCCTTCGTCCTCATCTGAAGAGCTGTCCTCCTCAGAGTAGCATTTTCAATCCTATTTTTTTGCTGCTGCCTAAAATTCAGGGGAAGAATGGTCATGATTATGATGTGTTGAGATTAGGATGTTTTGAAATTATGTTTTGATATTATGATTAGAATGTTTTGATGCTTTGATGCTATAGCTGCCATGTTTTGATTAAGTTGATGTTTAGAAATGATTTGCTGTTTTGATTAAATTGATGTTGTAGTAATGTTTTGCTGGACTATGCTTATGCAATTATAATTTCTTACAAATTTTAGTCTTTCATTCATATCCCTAGCATACATTCAGGGGGAGTATCATGTTTATCACTTAAAATTTTAAAAAATTAAATACTCACTTGATTCAGGGGGAGCATAAACATTTAACATCATCATATTTAAAAATCATAATCTAAAGAATTTTGTCATCATCAAAAAGGGGGAGATTGTTGAGACAAAATCTCTCAATTGATTTTAATGATGACAAAATTACTTAAGAGATTATGATTGTGGTTAATACTAATATGTGCTTTTGAGTGAATTATTATAAGAAAACAGGTTAATCATCATTTAGAACAAAAGGAAGAAAAATCTGGATTAATTCATTAAGGTTTCAAGCTAGAGGATGGCCAGAACCTTGAGAGGATGGGTCTTCAAGTTGAGATTTTCCATCCTCGCGGGAATAACGTTTTTAATTCATCAAAAGAGATCAAATCAGCATGAATAAACAATTATATGAAGCATTTGATCAAAAGAAATCACAAGGCTAGCTATACAAGGTCCGAGGATAGCTTGTAGCTTTGGTATTCAAGAAGTCACATGTTTGCAAGTCTCCATCCCATGTGAAAAGGCTAAGGGCAGCCCTATATTTCACTCTTGAGTGATTGGAAAAATAAAGCAAAGTCAATATATTGAAAGGCAACTGCAAACAAGCTCAAAATAGAAGTCACAAGTCTTGAAGAATGGAAAAAAGAAAAAGGCTATACAAGACCAAGACTAAAGGCTACGCAGAGGATGGACTGCATAGGTCCAAGGATGGCTGGATGGCAATGTTGTAATTTCAGCCCAAAGACCATTGGACAAATCTCTGCAACCTCCTCAACGGTCATGAAGTTTTTAACTCATGAAAGAGCTATCATGGACTCTATAAAAGGGAAGGAAGCTCTTCATCACAACCCACAACAAATATTGCAGAAAAAGATCAAGAATCATATCATTTATCTTAAGCAATATTCATCCTCTCATCATACTTTCTCTATTCATACACTAGATCTTTGAAATATCTTTTAGAAAGTATTTAAGTTGAGAGTAAACAAATCATACTCATATCACTCTGTAATTTTCAAGTAAGTTGTACTTGAAAATATTTGAAAGTTGATTGTAAGCTTGGTGAAGCTTGAGAATACACAAAGTGTAACCATCCTCTGCAAGAGGTTGATCTGTTTGATCTTTAGTGAAATCTCACAAGGTTGTGAGGACTGGACGTAGCCATCATTGGGTGAACCAGTATAAAATTTGTGTGTCTATCTCTTTACATTCTTCCTGCATTTATTCTGTTTTATTTGAAAAGTTTAAAGACCATTTTCCAGTTCGCATCCTCACTGAGAGGACAGAAATTCATAAACTTTCAAAACCATTTTTAAACGCCAAAATCCCTATTCAACCCCCCTTCTAGTGATATTTAGCTACATCATCTTTGTCCCAATACTTCCCCAATAGCAATGTCACTTGCATCACACATGATTTCAAAAGGAAAAGACTAATTTCGTGCGTAGGCAATGGGAGCAGTTATCAACCTATGTTTTTGAATGTTAAATGCATTCAAATAATAATTATTGAATGTAAAAGGTGTGTCTTTCACAAGCAAATTTGTAAGAGGTATGGAAATTTTTGAAAAATCCTTTATGAACCTTCTATAAATCTCAACATCGCATAAAAAATTTATAATTCCCTTTCATCGGTAGAAGGGGGAAGTTTTTCAATAACTTCAACTTTGGCATTGTCAACCTCAATCCCCTTGTGGGAGATACAGTGGCCTACAACAATTCTCTCTCTTACAATGAAATTACATTTTTTCCAATTTAAGACCAAGTTGGATTTTTCACATCTTCCCAATACAAGCGATAGATTATGCAAACATTTATCAAATGAAGAACCAAAAATAGAATAATCATCCATAAAACGTGGTGGACGTATTATATAATCCAAATGACGTCCGCTAGTAGGCAAATATACCATAAAGACATGTAAACTCGATCTTCTCTTGATCTTCCCGGGCTAAAACAATTAGATTTTAGCCAAAGTAACCGTTTAGAAAGCAATAGTACTCATGCCCCGTCAACCTCTCAACTTCTGATCAATGAAAGTTAGCAGGATGTGATATTTTCTTGTAGTCGTGTTCACTTTCTTGTGATCAATACACACCATCCAACCTGTAATTGTTCTAATAGGATCAACTTGATCTTCTTATTCAAGATCTTTGTAGCCTTGCCTTTTTTGAAGAAAACTTGGACATGACAAACCCCAAGAACTATCTAATATGGGGTAGATGATTCCAACTTCAATGAGCTTCACAACTTCTTTCTAATCACTTCCTTCATTGTTGGTTTAAGTCTTCTTTGAGGTTGCACTATCGACTTGTGGTTGTCCTCCATGAGAATTTTATGCATGCAAAATATAGGACTAATTCCTTCCAAATCTTCAATGGAACACCCAATAACACCCTTGTACTCTCTCTCAAAGTTCTCAAAAAAATTTCTTCTTGAAGTTTTCTCAAGCTTGCACTTATGATAGCTAGGTATTCATCTCTCTCACCTAGCAACACTTATTTCAAGTGAGATGGTAATTACTTGAGTTCAACTACAGGTGCTCAGTTTATTTTCTCAACAAGTTCTTCCTCTTTAGGCTTCAACTTCCCCCACCTAATGTTAAAATAGGGGGTTCGACGGTGATACTAACAACATGGCTAAACCTTCCTTTTCGTTAAAGTCATCACTCTCCTCCCCTACTTCATGAGACAACCATAAGACTCTTTCAAGAGAGAGAATCAGTACTTGATTTTGCACTGTCTCTTTAATTATGGAATCAAGAATCTCAATTATGTTATGCCCTACTCTTCCATCTGAAAGCTCCATGGCCTTCAGAATTTTAAAAGTAGTTGTTTCATCGTTCCCCTTTAAAGTCAAGGTGTCATGTGTCATATCTATCATTGCCCGTCCAGTTGCCAAGAACATTCTCCACAAAAATTAAAGGAATTTCAGTATCCTTTTCCATGACAAGCACTATAATATCGGAAAAAATGAATTTATTTACTTTCACAAACACATCTTCAACTACCCCATATGGATGTTTCATTGACCGATCTACAAATTATAACATCAAATGTGTGTATTTGATTCTCCCAATTTCCAACCTTCGTAGATAGAGACAGGCATGAGACTCATATTAGCACCAAGATCACACAAGTCCTTCTTAAAATTCTTATCCCAATAGTACAATGAATAGAAAAAAAAAAAATTTGGGATCTTTAATATTTGAGGGTAGCTTCCTTTGTAGAATACCAATGCACTCTTTGGTGAGCATCACTGCTTCACCGCTAATTTTTCTTTTCTTTGACAAGATCTCCTTTGTGAACTTGGCGTTTGTCGACAACTTTTCTAGTGCTTTTGCAAAAGAAATGTTAATCATCAATTTTTTAAAAATATCAAAAAACTTACCAAATTATTTTTTTGTTTCCTCCTTTTTCTATCTTTGAGGAAATAGGAGTCAGATTTTATACTTTGGCAAAACCTCTTTCTTCTGAACAATAGGTTCCTCTACCTTTTCAAGTGTATTATCCTCCTCAACTGATGTTGTAGTTGCACTTTCCTTCAATACTTCTTCCTATTGCATTTCCATTGAAGTACCCCCATCCGTTTTTTTCTTTTAGGTGGTTGTGGTTCAATTAACTTCCCACTCTTAGTTGTAGCGGCATTGACATTGTTCCTTAGGTTATGAACTTTTTCAATTGGCAAATTTTTGGGTGTTTTCTGTTAAAGTTGTTGGGCAATTCAGCTCATTTGTGTCTCAAGATTCTTTATTGACACTGAGTATTTTTTTGGACAGCTCTAGACTCTTCAATAAAAGAATTTGTGTTTGTTTCTAATTTCTCAATAAAAATCTCCCAAGCAGCTTTTATGGGTGGAGCTTGATTTCATGAACCTCTTTGTTGACCTTGACGGCCCCTTTGTTGGTCCTTCTATGAGAAGTTTGGATTTTTTCTCCATCCCAAATTATAGATGTCAGAGTAAGGATTATTCTAATTCCCATTGTTACCCACAAGGTGACATTCTCTGGTTTTTTGTATCATCATAACGAACTTCACAAACTCTATTTTTATGTGCTCCCCCACAAAAGTCACAACCTATATGTTCAAGAAATTTGACAAGGGCAACTTAGGGTTATACATTTAGAGTTGTCATCCCCTTATTTATCTTTACAGCGGTGACTTCTTCTATTTGCTTTGAAATCAACTTCCCTAGAGACACCTTTTGACAACCATTTGCTTCTCGTACTAGATAAGACTATTTGCCCCTTTTGGAGCATCCTTATAGCCATGTTAGATACCTTGCCATCTTCCCATAATCCTACCATTCCTGACAACCCAACTACTTGTATTGTTTGTTGTAAAGAGTCTTGTAGTGTTCTTCTTGATTGGATATAAGAGGAGGAGGAGGGGAGGAGTCTTTGGAAGAGTTGAAGGAGGACCCGTCTAAAGCATCATTTAAGGAGTGGTGTGCATCTGAACGGTTTTATTTTGGGTGATAATACTTTAATATAACCCTCTGCATAGGCACCTGTCAGGAGTATCTTAGAGTATGATAGTCCTAGAATTAGGTGCTCTACATATTCAGGTATATTTCCTTATGTCATGTTTTATTTGACTTTCGATATGTACTTGTTTACGGACATATGTTATGTTATTGTGAGTTTTTCAGTTTTTTAATGGTAGAAAAACGGTCAATTCAACATATTGATTTAATTACAATCCTTTAAATGATGTTTTGATGATAACAAAAATAATATAACAATGTGTTTGTTGAGTGTGCAGATTAAGTCAACATTTATAAGCCGATGGAAAAAATCAACATTTGTTCTTCTGATTAAAAAGCGAAGAGCACAATAATGATCATCTACCTTTGGAAAAAGACAATTACCAGTCAAAACATGTGATTATTCTCCGAGCAAGATCCTCAAAAGGAAAAATAGTGATATTTAAATGACACAATCCTTTGATATAGTCTTTGCTAGGATACAGTCATCGCCTCTAAAGAATGAATCATAATTATGGGTGTGGTGCGAGAAAAATGAAAGATTATAATAATCCATGTTATAATAACCCGTGTATTTCAATTATGGGTGTAGTGCGAGAAAAATGAGAGATTATAATTTTTAGGGTTTGACTCCAGATATGAGAATTTGCGATTTGAATATGAAGAATTGGAGTTTGAAAATGAAGATTGTTGAATTTTTATTAAAAATTTAGAGTTGAAGATGAAAATTATTAAGTTTTCATTATTTAATTAGTTTATTAATTAATTAATTAATTAGTTTTAAGTTTTATGATTAAATAAGTTAATAAAATGAATTTTAATTTTAAATATTAAATGTTGTCTAGTAAACAACAATTACACAATCACCATGTGTCACTTCATCTAAAATTAGTCATGTCACCATTTTTTTACTAAAAAAATTCACAAAAGACCTTTTTAAAACTTGTTAAAATTTGCAAGGATATAAATCAAACAACAAAAATTACATGGACAGAATATTTGGAATATTTTATTTTGTTTGGTAGTAATATTTTAATTAATATTAAAATTATATTTTTATTTTTATATATAATATATGATTTATATTTATATTTTCAATTTTTAAATTATATTAATATTAATTTTTTATATATAATATATTTTTTTAATATTAATTTCAAATTTTATAAAAAAAAAATTTAATAAACTTTCCCATTTGTGGCGGTCTAAGCCCTCACAAATGAACAATTTGTGGCAGCCTTAGCTCCCACAAACTGTGGATTTAATAAGCTTTTTCGGCCTAAGCCCTCACAAATGCTAAAAAAAAAAACGTGTGATAGTTTTGACCACCACAAAGTTTTGTGACTGAATTATTTATGACTACCTTAAGTCACCACAAATGTGTCAGACTTTTTTTTTTTTTTTTTTTGTTTAGTAATTTAACCGTCTGTGTGCAAAGTAATCCGGTAAAGAAGAGAAATTCCTCTTATTAGTACAATACATCCTCTTATTAGTACAATAGAACCTGCAATGGTACTATGAATATTTTTCGGTATAAAAAAAATTATTACTAGGAAGATCATTATGTTGGACCGTACACGTGCTACATATGTCTTTTATGTAAAACCCCGTAAAAAAATTGTTTTATATAATACCTCTTCAAATTACAAGAATCATTAGTTAATTTTTTACAAAATACTTCTAATTAAATATTAAGAATTAAAATATCAACTACTTATCTCTGTTAATAATGTATATTATTACCAAATTTAATGTGAAAACTATTTTTTTTTTCAACAATGATAAAAAGAATCATACATTTACATATGGGGACAGATGTAATAATTTTTTTAAATAACTCTAAATGGATTTTGGTTGAGAGGTAATTGGGTGGCCGGTAACTTACATATTTGATAATTGTAGTTGCAATAAATAATTAAGGAATTAAGAAAGTGATTTTTTAAAAAGTGATTTTTTAAAATTAAACTTTTGTTTCATTTTATTATTAAATAAAGACAGAATATTAGGAATTAGGAAAGAATAAGAAGCAAACTTTCCATCCAAGTAATGTTTTGATAATGGTCAAGAAGAATAAATGTGCCAGCATTGGTCAGCGTGACGATGCACGAAGCAAGCAATGGGAACGCTCAACAGAAAGTAGTACGCGAGAGAGAGAGAGACAGGTAACAAAGTTTCCGCGTAGACAGATTAGAATAAGCGTAACTATATGAGTCTGTGACAAATAAATTAAATATAATAATAAAACAAAAGAAAATACAGGAAAATTATAGGGGATAAGATCTACAAAATAGTGAATATATTCAATTTGGTATACTCAACTTGAATATTAATTTAATTTTTAAAATATAATTAAATATCTTAAAATAATTCTTAATTATAATTATCAAATACTAGCGTCTACATATGTCTGTCTATTTATTTTCTTTAATATACTAATGCGTATATAGAGTTTATTATATTTTTTATAATTTTGATTATGATATGAATACAAAATTACTATGCAGAGGTTATTGAAAGGGTAAAATGTATTATTTTTTCAAAATGAAGCAATTTTGAACGTGGAAGTTGTATTTTTGTTATAAAAAATTAGTGATTGCATAACTTTTTTGAAAGAAAAAAATTAATATTTAAAGAGTAAAAGTAGAAATTGAAAAGTCACGTCAATCACTTGTATACCTTTTTTTTTCTAGATCGATTAAACTTGTATCCCCTTTTAATTATAGAGATTAAATAAGTTTATCTTCTTTTTTTATAAGATTTATCTCCTAATCTTGAATTGTTATTG
>JBBPBP010009779.1:69661042-69673186 GCA_037974735.1 Cicer chorassanicum
TGATTTCTATAAGTATAGGGAATTTTGATTATCTAGGTAGTGTTTTACAATGATAAAAACGGTTAGATTTAGAGAAATAAATTTTGCTATTTAAATTAGTATTTTTGTAGGAAATCTTTTAAAACTTATTTATTTCATTTACAAAGGAGTTTATATTTGACTTTTTCTAATAACACTAAAGAGGATCAAACTTGCAAGATATCAAATTTAAATTTTATCTTTTTACCACTACACTAAACTATTGGAGGTGGGATACTTTTTTTCTTGCTTTGCAGGAAACTTGTTTTTATTAATTAAATTTTCACTAATAAAAAATCTAACTACATAATTTATTTTCTAAAAATCTAAAAGTAAAATATTCTCTAGAGACATAAAACATTTCCTTGCAAAGCAAATCTTTCTTTTTCCTTCTCAATCCATTCACATCAAAACTGCGTCATGTGTTCACACTACTAACATATAAAATCTTTCTTTTACTTTCTCATAGAAAAAAACTCATCCTTTTCCGTGTAATCAGAGATTACCTTCTTTTCTTTCTTTCTAGAACTCAAAAGCATTCTTGGTCACTACCATAATATTTTCTTATTTTCTTCATTCAATTTGAATGGAAGGTCATCAATTTCATAACAAAAACCAAAGGCGACAACATCAGCAACAACAACAACAAAATCATCATCAGAATATCAATACAACTAACGTTGATGTTTCCGATAGATTCCCTCAATGGAGCATCGAAGAGACAAAGGTGTTTCTTATGATAAGAGGAGAACTAGATCAAGCTTTCATGGAGACTAAAAGGAACAAACAGTTGTGGGAAGTTATCTCTAACCATATGAAAGAAAATGGTTATTATAGAAGTGCAGAACAGTGCAAGTGCAAGTGGAAAAACCTTGTTACCCGCTATAAGGTATATTCAAATTTTTTTTCTTCATATATTTGGTTTAAGGTTTGATCTCTGATCAGTTCGTATAAAAAAATTATTTTTTTAGAGATTAATCCTTAAAATAGATTTCAATTCCTTTATATTAGTATAGATTAGATATGTAATTAGATAACAAAATCACAATTTTGCTTAAGAAAAATTAGACTACAACGGTTTTGAAAAAAATTATACTTTAAAGTTGAACAGCGGTTCATTGAAACCTAAATTATCAAAAATATTATCTATATATTTGTTGTAATGAGAATTAAAACTATTAAATCCCTGTTTTTTTTTATTATGAGCCACATTTATTTTTCTAAAATAATTCGCACAATGCACATGGATAAATACTTGTCTATTAATTAGGTGGGAATTGGGAAATATAAAAGAATGCAAATTGTAAACTTTAATAAAATAGTTATGATAAATTGGTGTTTGTAACAAATTGTGACTCATTTTATATAGTGTGCGAATGTTATTGGTAATTTTATGATAACTGTAAGCAAGATTTTAATTTAACTTTCGAAGTGTCTACAATCATCGATAGAGTTTCCAATGATATTTAATCATTGCGTCGATCCACGATGACCACCTATCAAGGTGGTCCACCCTTGAAAACTTTTGTTGCAAGCTTCAATATTGATTTTTTTTATATATGCTATTAAAAGTGCTGCTTGTATATTTGAAATGTGAAGGGATGTGAAACAATGGACACAGAAGTGTTGAGACATCAATTTCCATTTTACAATGAACTTCAAGCAATTTTCACAGCAAGGATGCAGAGAATGTTGTGGGCCGAAGCCGAAGATGGATCGAAGAAAAAGGCGACAGAGATTTCAACCGAAGACGAAGATGATAACGAAGAGAATGAGACAGTATCTCAAAAGGGTAGCAATAGAAAGAAGAAGAAA
This sequence comes from Cicer chorassanicum, assembly GCA_037974735.1. Classification (NCBI taxonomy): domain Eukaryota; kingdom Viridiplantae; phylum Streptophyta; class Magnoliopsida; order Fabales; family Fabaceae; genus Cicer; species Cicer chorassanicum. The sequence goes on from JBBPBP010009779.1 coordinate 69,662,876, forward strand.
GCTAAGACAGTTAGCGAAAGCGGCGGCGTTAGCAACAACAATTTGAAGGAAATTTTGGATGATTTCATGAGGCAAATGCTACAAATTGAAGGACAGTGGATGGAATCATTTGAAGCTAGAGAGAATGAAAGGAGGTTGAGGGAAATGGAATGGAGGCAACAAATGGAAGTGTTGGAGAATGAGAGGATATTGATGGAACAAAGATGGAGAGAAAGGGAAGAACAAAGGAGGATTAGAGAAGAAGCTAGAGCTGAGAAGAGAGATGCTTTAATAAGAGCTCTGTTAAACAAATTAGAAAGATAATAGAGGTATAGATAGACTCAAGTTTTTTTTAATTATGATTTTATATCTTAAATAGATATTTTGTAGATTGTAAGAGTTTAGGGTAGATTTGGATAATGTGAATTAGAGTTGCATTTTAATTACAATTTAAAATTTTGGATATAGTACTCTAGTTTTAGAACATTAATATAACATGTTTATATGTTTGTGGTTTAAAATATTAGTATGATTTTAAAAATTATTTAGTTTAAAAGTCACAGAAAATCGATCTATTTAGTTTAAAAATTAGATTAGATGTGTTTATTTTCTTTGATTTTATTTTTGCTTGTATTTGACATCAGTTGGAGGATGTACTTTAAATTTGTTCTTGGAATTCTCAATTTGATGGCAAATTTAACTAAGATTACGCCAATTTGTGTTACTAAATATTACTGTTTCCTCCTACTTTTTTTAACATGGAATATTTGAAGTTCTAACTTAGATTGTATGTAGGTTAGTGAGCTGTTAGATATAATTAGAGATTTTATCATATATAATTAGAGTTTATTAAATGTAGTTACAAGTTGTTTAATATTAATTATAAATAGTTAAAGTTCAATAGTTTAGGTTTCGTAAATAAAGTGTATTCTGCACCAACTGTATGAAGTAATTATTTAAACTTTGTTTGTTCAATAAATTGTAATAAATTTTTTCTATTTCGTTCAATTTTAAAGTTCATCTTTCTTTTAGTTTAATTTTTTTGTTAGTCGGCATCTACCATGCTTCTCAACATGGTTTGAGAGTCATGACATTTATTTTGAAGAGATGATTTTAAATTATTATATATAAAATCTCAATCTTCGGTCACTTGTATATTTTTGCTTTATTATTGAGTGTGTGTTGTGGATTTTTGAAATTGTATTTTGTTTATCTTGAATTGTATTATCTCAAGTTCAAAATTTTAATTAACATTTTTAACTTGCAATGATCGGTAGATATAATTGGAGATTTATTATATGGTTGGAGTTTGTTAAATGTAGGTATTTACTTGGTTAATAATAAATACAACTCCAATTAGAATAACTAAATAAAGTGCATTTTATATCAATTGTAGTAAAGTTTTTTCTCTTAGTTAATTTAACGGTGGACAAAATTAATCTCTGTTAGATTAAGCTAACGGTCATATTTCACATGAGAGAATTGGAGACACGTAGATCGATGCTTTCCTTTCTTTTAATTCTGGAAAAAGTAGTATTTTTTTACGGAGAAATTATTAAAAATGCTAAAAATATTAGCTTATAATTAAAATTACAGTTTTATTTATATAATTTGATTTCTACTATACATATACAAATTAAAATAATTTACGTTCTAACTGTAATTTAACAGTACATTGTGTTTTTTCAAATGAGCGATAAAATGATTCTCATTAAATTAAATAAATGGAAAGAAGCTATAAACTGAGTTTATATACTCAGTTAAGTGCACTAACTGAATGAATGTCAAGAGAATACAAAAACAGAAAGTTAACAAACTATAAAATGACCTCATAGGACAAGCATCCTAAAACCTTCAAACTACTGAGATCAGAGCGCACTTTCCATAAAGGACCTCGTAGGAAGACTTGTTTCCCAAAAGTCTAGTGGGAATCCTATTCATCAGAGAGACAACATGAAGAATAGAGTGAAACATTAGTACTCTACTAATATTCAAGATGTGTTGGTGCCTTCGTTCAATCCTTTTATGTAAAATACCTTTTGAGAATTAAAAATTAGAAAACATAAACTCTAGTCTATTATCACTTATTATCACTTTTACCGTCTTATCAAATTGAGTTTCCTCCATTGTGATGAAACTCTTAACTTTATCAGGTACTCCAAACTTTAATTTCAACATAATTATCCAAACATGCCTATTAAAATCATACAAAACAGTTAAAAAGTATTTATAATAATGTGAACGTGTGGAGAAAGCCCACCAATGATAATGCAAAAGTGGATTTATATATATAATCATGTGATTGATGATAACAAAACAAACAAATAAGAATAATTATTTCTTAACTGTATTTGATTAGTGTGCATATTAAATTAGAAGACAAAAATTCATATTAATGACTTTCTATTTTAAGGTAGAATAAATTATGAGTAAATTAGAGGTAATAATCTAAGTGTTTTTAACACATAATATTATCACCTAATAAATAGGTAATTATGTCTACAAATAGAGTAAGTCATAATATATCAATAAGAAGCATTTCAAAAAGCATTTGATAAATCTACAATCTGATTCAAAGTGTTAATGAAAAAATAAATATAAGTCAATGATTGACTCGTTGATAACAAAGGAAAAGAACCGTACAATGATTATTTGTCTCTAACTAAAGACCCTTGGTAATCTTCTTACTCTAAGAGCAAAAAAAGAAAGCTCAATATAAAGTCTCTAATATAATCAATGGTTTGTTACAAGTTAAATCCTTAAATGAACAAAGAAGATGGTTAGCTAATCAACTGCACCGTAACTCTGAAAAATATATTAAAGTTGTGACCGACTCTGTTAAATGCACCTCCATGAATATGTTATTACACGCTCACTCTGATTATTTTGCGTCTCATAATTCTGGTAAACCAATAGACCATCTAGTCAATGCTTCAAGTCAATACTCTGATAAATGAAACGCTTTCACAAGAGGCCAACATTCCAACATCCTCTACTCGTCAAAGATTGACTTATCCTCTGATTAAAGAAGCGCGTGACATCCTCTAATGGTAACATCCTCTAATGGTGACATCCTCTGAGATCTGTCTTCTTAATTCAAGATACGCTAAATTAATTATGAAGATATCTATGAATATGTATTAAGGCCGATTTACCTTAAATACTGATTCAAGATCTCCAACGTAACATTCTCAACGGATGCATTTCTCAATATCTACGTAGAAACCGATCAATATGAAAAAGTGGCTGAGATAATGAAAAATGCAATCTGTTAAGAAGAATTTCTGTAAAAGCGAAGAACAAATGAAAAAAAAAAAAAGAATGAATGAAAGTGTTCTATACACATGAGTTGATATAGGACTTGAATTATAGTATTCTCTCAATGAGAGTTACAATCCTAGAATTATACTTTGTGCCAATTCAGACACAAACTAGAACTGATGTAAATCAGCCTAAAGTGGCAACAACTATTTTATCCATAAGAAGTACCTACATAGGTATAATAGTAAACATCTCAAAGTCATATATACATGAGAGTTATCATCTTAGATTAAAATTATCTAAGAAAATAGCTTATCATGTGATTAGTTTTCAACAACAGATGGAAACTTTCGTCTTCCTTTTCTTTTCAAAGATCTATTTGAATGTGCTCTGAAAATTTTCTTAATTTTATTTTGTTTCTCAGTTGTGATTCTTAAAACTCTTTAATGACAAACTAAAAAAAAATCTTATGCTTTAATAAGGCATAAGTATTAGCTGATATAATAGAATTGTTAGTGCAAATAATGCAAACATTATAATGCATTTCAACAATATGAAACTAACCAAATAGGGAGAAGTTTATTAAAACTTCAATGATCTATAAGGCATGTTCAAATGTGCAGGTAATTCATTAGAAGAAATGGTTAGTAATACAACATCTCACTCAAAAACACAAATTTTGAAGGTTGAATAGAAACAAGTTGAAGTTCTACATCGAAACAAAGGTTGGAGGATACACATAAGCGCCCTTCGATAAAAACCAAATAAAGTTCAAGCATGCTTCGGATGGGTAGATCAATTAGAATCAATCATCTAATGATCATCCTCTTGGAAGAAGCAGCATCAATATAATGTTGGAATGATCTTCGAAGAAACCTTAATACTTTGTGAAGGACCAAAACTCTTTCATGGAAGACCATCATTTGATTCCTCTCAATGAGTCAGAATCCTAGAAACAAACTTTGTGTCAATTCAAACACAAACTGGAATTGATGTAAATCAGTATAACAATACATTTGAACCTCAACAGCAACTTGTCAGAAAGTTGAGAAGGATGCTAATAGTAATTGTCTGGAAAGGCATAAGAAAAATACTCAAAGCTTGAAGAGGTAAAGTAAATGATACTTGTATGATATTGCTTAAATAGTGGATTAAATCGTCGATTATTATGACACCCTAAACCATTGTACTTTAATAGTAACATTTTTAAAATATTTTTCATAGGCGAATTTGCAGCGGAGTGAAAATCACTTAAATAAAAGGGTAAAACTTCTTTCAAATTTCATTTAAAAAAATTAAAATAATAGTTTAAGGTATCACATTCACACAAATACACATTGCTAATCAAAATAATATTAGATTCTCATATTTTAACAATAAAATAGAGTAAACTACTCTTTTTTGCAAAATACATCATTAACATCATAGTCAAAAGATACAATTAATTACAAGATAATACTTGATTGTCAATAAATTTATAAAAATATATTTCAGCTCAAGACTCGATAAAATACAATTGAAGGCTCTCCACTGATATCACCTATTAGAGCATGGATCACAAACTGACAACCTAAAATACGTTTTCGCAAAAGTGCATATACAAACAACGAATTGGGTGAATTTCAAAATCATGTTGATAGTATAATATAAGTAACGAGAACGCGCAAGTAATCATCATAAAGTCATATCAAACACATCACAATATATCAAAATATTCAATGAAATAATATTATATTATAATTCAAAATCACTTAAGGAAAATTAATATCTCATTATAACATCAAATCATCTAAGAGAAATTGTTATCACATTAGATAAACATAATCACAACAAAACTATAACAAGATAGTGCAATGTTATACATGCTCCTAAATCGACCAGTAAGGCAACTTCCACATAGAAAATCGCTCGTACCAATGGAGTAAATAAATCGACCAGTAAGGCAACTTCCACACAAAAACTCACTTATACAAATAGGAAAAATAAACCTACCACAAAGGCAACTTCCACGAAGCTGCATATACCATGACATGATGATGAATTATCAAAATCAAATATTCCCAAACAGTCCACTAAGATCATGTCAAATGTTTCAAAAATCGCTAATACAAAATCATCACCTCATTCAGATATCACTAAGATCATACAACACATGTTCTTATCATGGAAATCAAATATTCATAAACAACCATCATAAATATCAAAGTTTTGACCTCACATATCATGAAGATCATATATTCATAAACAACTATCAAAGCTTTCACAACACTTATTGTGAAAATCATATATTTTTAAACAACTATAACAAAGATCAAAACTTTCACCACACTAATCATAAAAATCATATATTCATCATTCATCAAAAGTATCATAAAAATCAATACTTTAATCTCTTACATCATAAAAATTAAAATTTTCATCACATACATATAAAAATTAAAGCTTTCATCGTATGACACGTAGAAATTCAAACTTTCTCACATATACCATAAAAATTAAAAAAAAAAATATTCAAAACATAAAACATAAAAACCTAAACTTTCTTCACATAGACCACACATTTGTAAAATTTATATCACACACCACCTTATAAAATTTTCTAATCCATATTTTAATTATTAGTTCAATTATTACTAAATAGGTCTACCGCCATGCGTAGTGAGCCTCAGATGAATTGTTGGGAAATACGGTTTTCCCGTTAATTTCACATGATATTACTCATGAATTCAAACGATATCTCACCCCTTACCTTATTTCAATGCTTTCACATGTTAATCTGAGTCTACAAGAAAAAGGTCTTTGTTTTGTTGACCCCTCGTCGTTCAATCGATCAAACTAGACACTTTATGAGAAAACGTTAAAAATAAAATATGAGAACATGCTCTAAAAGGTCAATTTCAAAATTGGGTGAAGAAAACTTATGCCAAGTCAGAAAATAAATCAGTGGATAATGTAACTATTGTTCACTTGGTCGTTTTAACGTTGGTTTTAGTGAAATTGAACTTAAGATAAAAAATAACAATACAAAATAGCGGATTTCATAAATAGATAAGTCATATTTTTGAGAGAAAATAAGAAAGGCTAAAAATCTGGAAAAAAAAAGTGTCTTAGAATATCTCATTCAATGAGAAAAATATCATGCTAAATTTGCGGCAAAATTGAAAAAAGTTTTTCTAAACAATTGTGATCACCAAAACCGATTTTTCTTCTCTAATGGCTGCCGAGAAATTTGGTGCCCAGCTAGAATTCTACTTTTGTTTGTCTACACAAAGGGCTTATATTTCTTTTTTTTCTTTCAATTAGCTATTCAAATTCCTTTCTACCACTTACATTTTATAATTTTTTTTTCTATAAAATATTCTAAGCATTAGTATTACTAATAGGAAATGGTAGCTTCTTCTACCTTGACATATGAAAAACATCACATGTTCAGCAGTTGATACATAAGCATATTTTCTGTTCAACACTAACATTTTATCATGAGATAAGTGGCCTAGTCTCAAATGCCAAAGGATGGCACGAGATGTAGGATTTTTAGTTACATCAACAATAATAACTAATCTATAAATAGAACCTTATTTGTTGTTCACTTCCAAGTAACAGAGACTATCAATTGTCTAGCCAAACCATCCTTCATTCCTTGTATCACACATCAATCAAGATGGAAAGTCAATGATCATGACTATTTTGCACACTATCATGTTGTTGTTTCCATTCTAATTGTTGTTTCCTTTATGATTGTTGTTATTGTTTATCACCATCATGGATCAAACAAAAAGAGAAGGAAAATAAAAAAGAAAATTGCAGATTCTTGTAGAGCGGGATAAACCTGCTCTGATACCATCATAGTAATTTCAGAGCACACTGTGCTTTCTCAAATTAGTGATAAAATGGTTCTCATTGAATGAATTGAAAGAAGCTATAAACTGAGTTTATATACTTAGTCAAATACACAAACAGAATAATTGCCAAGAGAATACAAAAACAAAAGTTAACAAACTATAAAATGGCTAAACTGAATGTGAGTTATAACTGCTAACTGAATGAGTAGGGAAGAAAACCTTATTGCACCAGATGATCCTGACCTTGTCTCATGGTCTCCCTCAGACCATTATGACCCAATAAAACCTCCCAGAAACATTGAACCAATTCCTTGCTTCATGATGACAACACCAGCCTTAGAGTATGATCAACATTTTCCTGCTTTAGAAAGAAAAATTGATCCAATCACAAATAGATCATCCAAACCTTTCATACAACCCAATGAAGTCAACCCTGATGGACGAAATAGAGGAAGATCTAAAATCACATGGAAGACTTAAACCATTAAACCAGGCGGAGGAAGTTCTAAATTGGCAATCAGAGAACATGGTAGCTCAAAATGACCTTCTCCAGAACCTAGACATGAAAATGGATAAAATCACAGGGAAGATGGACGAAATAGAGGAAGATCTCAAATTTTTTTCCCAGAAAATGCAGAATCATCTTTTTCAAAGGAGGAGTCAGTATCAAATCCTTCTTTTGGAATTTGTGCAGGAAAGTCATGGTTTGTGGTGATTGTCATGGCTTAGAAATTTTTATCGGGAATTTCTTCCCTTTGGAATTCTGAACAAGGTGTTTCTGGAACATCTTGAGTGTCAGAGGATGACTCACTCAAACAAGTGGTTTTTTCTTTGGTCTTGGAGGTTGAGGGTTTTGTATCCCTGGCAGGTTTTGGTCTATAAGTTGTAGGTATATATTTGACATAATCTGGTGGTGATGAAGCATAAGTAGGATAAAAAGGAGATAGCATTTGTGGTCTTGCAAAGTAACTAGGAAAAGTAGGAGGGTTGAAGAAAGGGTCTTCAACAGGTTTAAGTTTTTCGTGATCTTTGGAAGCTCTCAAGAAATCATCAATTTCTTTTACTTGGCCTTGTAACCTTTTGATTTCTCTTTCCTTATGGTCAAAAACTTTACCAAAAGTTATGTCTTCCAACATCTTTCTCAATTCACGATCCAGCTGAGAGACTTGATCTTTTAAAGTCTTGTAGTTCTTCTGCATTTTCTGGGACAAAAATTTGAGATCTTCCTCTGTTTCGTCCATCTTCCATGTGATTTTATCCATTTTCCTATCTAGGTTTTGGAGAAGGTCATTTTGAGCAACCATGTTCTCTGATTGCCAATTTAGAACTTCCTCCGCCTGGGTTAAAGGTTTAAGTCTTCCATCACGGTTGACTTAATTGGGTTGTATGAAAGGTTTGGATGATCTATTTGTGATTGGATCAGTTTTTCTTTCTAAAGCAGGAAAATGTTGATCATACTCTAAGGCTGGTGTTGTCATCATGAAGCAAGGAATTGGTTCAATGTTTCTGGGAGGTTTTATTGGGTCATAATGGTCTGAGGGAGACCATGAGACAAGGTCAGGATCATCTGGTGGAATAAGGTTTTCTTCTCTACTCACTCTCTTTATCATATTCATACGATATGCACCCCCTCTCTTAGCAACACAACAGGCTCTGATACCAAGCTGGGCGGGAGCCTTCCATACCACTAGATATAATCTTAATTGAATCGTCCAAAATGCGAGATAACAAACAGTCATTCCACGGCTAACAAATCTCAAGCCACAGACTATCAATTAAAACTAAATCTTATGATAGAAAGGACCGTAGCAAGGATCAATAGTCAAATGTTTTCTGTTACATAAGATCCTCATAACTGAGGCGAGTGTAGAGCATACTTGCATCTCTTATGGGGGAGAATTATGATATGAACATGATACTTCAAGTTTTCAGGAAGGAGAAGAGAGAATTTAGAACATGTTTATACTTAAGCACACAAAGAGTTTTTATTTCGATTGCCTCTGAATCCAAATGATACAAGCTTCCTCCTTTTATAGCCAAGGAGTTACATATATGGACAACTTACTACTATTCATAGTGGGAGACATTATCATGTCACCTTTTGACTATATGGGTACAATTATGACACATTTTGACTATCTGGACACAATCATGACACCTTTTGACTAACATGCCACATTATTGGCCTCGAAAAACAAAAGTACAATAATTCCACACAATAATTATACAAGGCGTAATTATGACACTTTGGACTTAGTAATCTTTGAGGATAGGCTCGTGGCTTGGAGACAAATTCTGATCAGACACGTATTCTTCTGAAAAAAGGCTAGGGGAATAATGTGAATCATACTGCCAGATGTCTTTCAGTATTTCTCTCACAATTTCTTCTTTAGGATTTGCTGAAGGATCAATATCCATGGGATTTTCTTCAAAATTCATTGTAGCAAACTGTTGTTCAATTTTTATCTGAGAGTGTGGTTCTGGTTGAGTAGCTTGACCAGAGCTTTCTCCAATTTCTTGACCTGCACAAAAAAAAATTTGTGAACTAACCGGCTGCCACTGTGGTGGAAGATCTCCATGGCTTATGCAAGTCGTATCAGCTTGGGCTTTTCCTCAATCATGGAGATTAATAAAATTAACATAATCCTTTAATTCTTTCATAACTTTAAAAATTTGGAGGATAATCATCAATGGTTTCCCATAAATCAGCATAATTTGTGCAAATGAGGAGTTTAGTCCTGGGATCTGCCTGATAAGGCTTGTGTAACATGAACACCATTTTAAGTTTGCCAATAGCTTCTTGTGTTAGTCTTTCTTTAACCTCATCTAAGATTGATCCGAGTTGATTTCTCCACCATTCTATGGGAGAGTACAGTTCAAGTGTAGTCCAAATCAAGGTGTTGTGGTTCTTTGGATCGGTCAGATGTTTGTACATTGCTTCATACCAACTAAAAAAACTATTTTTTAAATAGTAATTTTATAATAAAAATATTTGAATAATTTAAAATAATTTAAAAATATTTGAATAATTTAAAAGTTTCGAATAATTTAAAAACTATTCGTAATAAAAATAATTTAAAATATTTTTCAAAAACTATTTAAAACTAATTAATTCTAAATATAGTTTTATTTTTTTTAAACTGATTTCAAAATTTATTATTTAAAAAACTTTTTTTTAATAATTATTTTTATTAATTGAATTATTATTTTAAAATAAAACCGAGTTTTT
>JBBPBP010009779.1:69673735-69700202 GCA_037974735.1 Cicer chorassanicum
AATTTATTAATTATTAATCATTATTTTAAAAACATATTTGAATTAATAACAATAATAATTCAAAATTCTTTCAAAAACAATTTTTAAAATAATAAATTTTGAAATCAGTTTTTAAAAAATAATAAATAAACCATTTTTAGGTTTAATTAGTTTTAAAATAATTAAAAACTATTTTTTAAGTATTTTTTATAATAAAAAATATTTTTTAAAATAAATATCTAATGTTTTTTTTAATGTTATATATTTTTTTAAATGTAATCCATGAAATTTTATTAAAAAAAATATGTGATCCATTAGATTTATAAAATGTCTCAATTTTCAGAAATAGAGGGACCAAAATTAAGAAATAAAAAATACAGGGATCAAAATTAAGAATCAGTTAAAATAGGGGACCAAAATTGCCAAATTAGAAATAGAGGGACCAAAACTACGCATCAGTTAAAATAGGGGGACCAAAATTGCCAAATTAAAAATAGGGGATCAAAATTGCGAATCAATTAAAATAGGAGGACTAAAAATGCACAGTACAAATTTTTTTATCAAATTAAATTATTAATTTAATATAATATTGTGGATTTTCACCAAAAATATAATAATAATAATAATATTTTTTTTTACTCTATAATAATAGTAATAATAATGTTGTGGCTAATGTTTTTTGTTGAAAATAAAATTAGACGAATTAAGTCTCGAGTATTTGCCGGAGTTGGAAAATCCTTAAAGCTCAATGAATTCTTATTTATAGAGGTATTTAATTTTACCTACTAACAAGATTTTTACAATATCGAGTGGAATTCTTTTTTCTGAGAATTGAATTATTATCTTTTTGATTAAATTTGAATTGATTGCAAAGCCTACATTAATATTCTTAATATTGTGGCTAATTTAATTGAGACTTGGACATTGTGAATGTGTTCATCATTCTAATTATTTTATGGTTGTTTGGAATAAAATCTTGACACCATTTTAAAAACTGACCAATGAATGTTAGAATTTCTCGGGCAGTCTTTCCCAAGCCATAGGTTTTTTTCTTCCGAGTTCGGTGGTTTAGGACCATTTCTTTTATAAGCAAAATGAATTAAGAGATAATAAGATTTGACACGTTTTCTCGCGTTGGTGCAATGTATATTTTAGTATAGATCGATAGTATAGTTTTGATCGATTATATATTTTAATCATTGACTTTAACGTTGTTAACGTTACAGATCTAAAAACATTGATATTTCAGACACTTGAATTTTATTATATTCGTAAACTATATTGTTTTACGATATTAATTTAAATCTTATGAGTTTGTTCTTATATTCATGTTTTATATTTTAATAAATTTGAATTTTTATTATATCGGCGTATTCTACTATTTAAATCAATAAATATCATTTTTTTTCAGAGAAAAATAAATAAAAACTAACCACTTTTTTTTTTACCGAATAAAAACTGATAGATTTGGAGATACTCATAAAAAAAAATAAAAAGATAGATTTGCAAATAACTCACCCATTATTTCTATTTTGACCATAGATTTAGTTACTAACTTGTGGCAACTAAACTTCGATTTATTTCAACTAAGCTTTGTGTATATCATCATTCCATTCTCAGTTCACACGTATTATTCCTTCCGATTTTTTAAAATTGTTTGAATTGAAAAATGGACAATCAATAAATAACCAGATGAATTAGTCTTTGAAATTGTAAATATTAATTAAATTAATTTTTTAATTTTGTGAATTAGCAAATATTTTGAAACTATAAAATATCAATCAAAACAATATTTTTTTATATAAAGTGAGTTTTTTCAATTTTTTCAAATTAGTCCCTTAATGATTATAGGTTGAACTTTACGAGTAGAGTGATTTTTTTCAATTTTCAAATTCTTTCTTCTTTTTGTCTATTCCTATAAATATTAAGAAACCACAACTTGAAATTAGTTAGAGTAATTTTTGTTCAGCTTTCAAATTGTTTCAACTAGTATATATTTGCAAAGTTGGTTGTTGTAATAATTAAAGCAGCAGTTAATTTTTAATAAGTATCTAAACGTTTGGATTATGGGTATTATTCATTCTATTTTATCGTATCATATAACACGTTATATAAATTATGTCACATCGTTATTTTTTAGTTAAAAAATCTGAAGAATGAAACCAAAATTATCAACTTTTAAAATAGATGAACTAATTTTGTAAATAAATAAAATTAAAATAAGACGACTAAAACTGCAATTAAGCACAAAAATAATCTCCAAATTACTCTTTGAAACTAAACTTGTGTCAAACAAATAAGTAAGAATAATAACAAGAAACATAATAACTGTGAAATGAGCATTTTAGTCGTTAAAGTTATAAGAATAGATTAATTTAATATTTTATATCTTTTGAAAAAGTAATTTAGTCCGTTAAATTGAAAAATATCGGTTAGTTTAATCTTTTTTTAATTTAACATCAAAGTTTTATAAATTTAATGTTTGTATTGATGCAACAAAAGATTATTTAATTTAATTACTATATATAAATTTTTCATTGGTTTTGATGATACTTAAGAGATATTTTGATGAACAGTTTTTTTTATTAAGATGAAAGAAACAAATAAGCACAATAAAACAAAAAAAGAAAAACTAAAATCTTAAAGGAGCAACTCCTATAGCATCAACAAGGAGAATGTGATGCAACCAAGGAGGGCAATCGATTGTATACTAGAAAATATCTTATGAAGAGGAATTGTTTAGCCAGCTAATCGACATTTTTATTACCTTGACAAAGGGAAGGAAACAACTCAATTTTGACGACGGACCAAAGAAATTTATATAATCAACGGAATATATAGATGAGGATAATCAACATTCAAACATAATTAAATCAATAGCCACTATATAGAATTAGACTTAAGAATAATATTCATGTGACCAACATTGTAAGCTATTAGTAAACCATGAAGAATTACATAAAACTCTGCCACCAATCAAGTAGAGATGCCACAAAAACTAAAGAAGCCCAACAACTAGTATCCATTGATATTCTCTATGAGGCCTCAAAAACTTGATCTTATTGGGTTAGATAGAGAAGTACCATCAATGTAACATCTAGTTTATCATAGATATAAGCTTGTATTGTATAAGAATTGAATTGGATGTACTATTGTTGGGATACAGTTAAAAGGAGGATTACTTAGTGTTGGAACATAATATGTTATTATGTGAATTGAAAAAAAATAAATAAATAATATTTTGTTGAAGTCCCACATTGAAAAGAATTGGTTTTTGTAAATTCAAGTGGAATGAAACATGTTTTTAATATTCAAGTCCCACATTGGAAAGAAATTTATTTGAACTCCCACATTGGAAAACTCTCCTATTTTGTGAGAATGCTAAAGTCCCACATTGCTTAGAAATCATATGTGAGCTTGCTTCCATCACTATATAATGAATATCAATCTATTGAGAAAAGCACACCAAAGTTGGATGCTTTTCCCAACTTTCTCTTTTCTCCCTCTTTTATTCTGCTCGCCAATTTTCGAGCCACTTCTCCTCTTTCTTTCTGTCCCTTTGGTTTTTAGAGCGGTTCTTATGCCGCAGTCCCTTCGATTTTTAGAGCGGTTATTATGCCGTAGTCCTTTTGGTTTTTAGAGCGGTTATTATGCCGCAGTCCCTTTGGTTTTTTAGAGCGGTTGTTATGCCGCAGTCCCTTTGGTTTTTTAGAGCGGTTGTTATGCCGCAGTCCCTTCGGTTTTTAGAGCGGTTGTTATGTCGTAGTCCTTTCATTTTTAGAGCGGTTTTTGTGCCGTAGTTCTTTTGATTTAGAGTGGTCATAGTACCATATTGCGAATGACTTTATCGTCATATTGAGAGTGGTTTTAACTGCCATATTGATGGTGTAATTCTAGAACGGTTTTCTACAGTGCAGTGGAACTCCGATACAGCGAATCTGGGCTGTTTTATCCTTGGGACTTCGTGGTTGATAGTCTGCCTTGCACAATTTGGGCAGTGCCGCGAAACGTCTTAAAGAGAGCGACCTAGTCCGCGACTCAACCCAGTAATATCTTCGGTGGCATAAATTGTGATTTTAAAGAGTTTTTCAAAACTCAAAAACAACAATTTTAAGACGTTTCGTTCTGCCATGTGAACCGAAGAGATTACTGGATTTGGTTCGGTTGCCTCTTATTTCAATGAATTGTTTCAGTTTGAAGCAAACAGAAAAGGATAATAAAGCTGAAGAATTAACCCATCAGAGAATAATGATAAGAATCATATTCTTAATAGACTTGCTGATGATCTGTATAACTACTACAGTTCCAGCAATACTGCTAGAGATGCTCTGAATATGTATGTTGTAAGCTGATACTCAGAGTATCATATGACTGATGACATATCCGTGGAGGCTAAAAGATAACTCGTGAGATCATTTATTAAGGTACGTCATTTATGGCATATTTAATTTAAATGTTGAAATTTAATATGTCTCATGTTTACATGTTGTATTATTTTAAGTTTTGACATGCTAGACTATGTGATGTGAACACATTTGATTTCAAACTTAAGTAACCTAGGTTTAATTCCAAAGTTATCTATGAATGATTTTGAAAAATGTGATTTTTGTAGTTAAGCTAAAATAAATAAAAAAGGAGTTCACATAAATTTGTAGTTAGAGAATTTGAGTCTTTAGATTTATTACACTTTGATATATGTGAACTTGATGGAACGTTAACAAGAAATGAAAAACGTTATTTCATTACTTTTATTGATGAAACTATTCTTTTGCATATCAAATGAAAAAAAAAGTGAAAAGCTTGACATGTTAAGGATCTTTTTAACTGAAATTGAAAATCAATTTAGTAGAAAGATTAAGAGGTTCTAAGGATGATTCTAGTTTGTTTAATGAAATTTTATAAATTGTCTGGAATTATAATTGGAACAACTCACCATAATTGCTTGAAGTGAATGGTAATGTTGTAAGAAAGAATATGACTCTTATTGAACTAGTTGTTGCTAGTATATTTAACTCTAGTGCTGCATCTCATTGGTGTGAGAAATATATATTGCTTATTTGCTATGTTTTGAATAGAGTTTCTAAATCTAAAAACAAAACATCTCCCTATGAGATAATGAAGAAAAGACAACCCAACTTGTCTTATCTTCGAACTTGGGGCTGTCTGGCTTATGTCAGAATCCCCGATCCCAAGCGAATTAAACTCGCTAGTAGAGCCTATGAATGTGTATTCATTGGGTATGCGGTAAACAGCAAAACTTATAGGTTTTACGACCTAAATGCTAAAGTAATCATAGAATCAAATGATGTTGACTTCTATGAAAATAAATTTCCTTTCAAATCGAGAAATAGTGGGGGCGGCGAACCAAGTCAAGTTCCTGTGACAAGAAGCGCTGAAAGCAACAAACAAGACGAAACAAAAACTCGAAGGAGTAAGAGAGTAAGAGTTGCTAAAGATTATGGACCTGAATATATGGCCTATAATTTAGAAGAGGATCCTGCAAATCTCAAGGAAGCGTTGTCGTCTTTGAATGCAGATTTATGACAAGAAGATATAAATGATGAAATGGATTCTCTAGAGTCTAACAAAACCTGACATTTGAAAAAGGTTGTCGTCTTTGAATGTAGACTTGCTTCATGGTTGCAAATCAACAGGTTGTAAATGGATTTTGAAAAAGAAACTAAAACCTGATGGATTTGTTGATAAGTACAAGGCACGCCTTGTAGCCAAAGGTTTTAGACAAAGAGAAAATATAGATTTCATCGACACTTTTTCACCATTCACTAGAATAACATCCATTAGGGTGCTCATATCACTTGCGGCTATTCATAACCTGGTGATACACCAGATGAATGTTAAAACAGTTTTTTTTAAATGGTGACTTGGAAGAAGAAATCTGTATGGAACAACCTGAAGATTTTGTAATACATGGACAAGAAGACAATGTTTGTAATTTAGATAAGCCTCTATATGGTCTTAAACAACCTCCTAAGAAATGACATGAAAAGTTTGATAAGTTGATTAAATCGAATGAGTTTTAGTGAATGAAAGTGACAAATGTATTTGTTATAAATTTGAAAATGGCATTTGCACTATCATATGTCTTTATGTAGACGACTTACTCATATTTGATTCAAACATTCATGCCGTTAATAATGTGAAATCACTGTTAAGTAACAACTTTGATATGAAAGACCTCGGAGAAACAAATGTATTCCTTGAAATCAAGATTACTAGGTCAGAAAATGGAATTTCTTTGGATTAGTCTCACTATGTTGAAACAATCCTAAAGAAATATAATTACTTTGACTGTAAACCTGCTTGCACACCATATGAACCAAGTGTGAAACTTTTCAAGAACACTGGTGAAAGTGTTAGACAAACTGAATATGCGAGCATCATTGGCAGCCTCAAGTATGCCATTGATTGTACTAGACCCGACATTGCCTATGTCGTGCGATTGTTGTGCAGGTTTACTAGTAGACCTAGTATGGAGCATTGGCACGCTATCGAAAGAGTCATGAGATACCTTAAAAGGACCATGAGTCTCGGATTACATTATCGAAGATTTCCTGCTGTTCTTGAAGGATACAGTGATGCTGATTGGAACACCTTATCGGATGATTCCAAAGCAACCAGTGGCTATATTTTCTGTATAGCCAGTGGTGCAGTATCTTGGAAATCGAAGAAACAGACGATATTGACTCAGTCCACTATGGAGTCTGAAATGATAGCACTAGCTACTGCTAGTGAAGAAGCAAGTTGGTTGAGATGCTTGCTAGCTGAGGTCCCGTTGTGGGAAAGACCTTTACCAGCTGTGTTGATCCACTGCGATAGTACCGCGGCTATTGCAAAAGTTGAGAACCGTTATTACAACGATAAGAGACGACAAATACGTCGTAAGTACAACACAATTAGAGAATTACTTTCTAAAGGAGTTGTTATAGTGGATCATGAACGCAGTGATGATAATTTAGCAGATCCTTTGATGAAAGGATTAGCCATAGAGAAAGTCATAAATACATCCAAAAGGATGGGACTAATGCCTTTAGAGTCACTCATGATGGTAACCCAACCTAAAAGACTGGAGATCCCAAGAATTAGGTTCAATGGGTAATAACAAGTTGTGAAGTGATATGAGATGAACATGCTATTATAAATCAGAGAAGCATGATTCCTGAAGCGATAATAGGATGAGGTAATAGAAACTCTTAATGAGATCTATACTCTATGTGGAGGGAGTACCTAGCTACAGGAGTACTCTTGATAGACTCACCTATGTGAATGTGGAAGTGAGGCCGCTTCCTATGGAATTTTGAGGCAGAATTCCTAGAGCGTTCACTATACTGGGATACACGTGCAGGGCCATTAATGCACGGGCTTTTGAGAATACACCCTATGAAAAGGTTGTGTGTGGGTTTGATGTTAGAGATAGAGTTCAAGACTACGAGTCACTCTTGTTGAATCTGAATCTTACTTACTATGCAAAGGTTCAAGTCAAGAGACACTATATAATGAGTATCAATCTATTGAGAAAAGCACACCAAAGTTGGATGCTTTTCCCAACTTTCTCTTTTCTCCCTCTTTTATTCTGCTCGCCAATTTTCGAGCCACTTCTCCCCTTTCTTTCTGTCCCTTCGGTTTTTAGAGCGGTTCTTATGTCGCAGTCCCTTTGGTTTTTAGAGCGGTTCTTATGCCGCAGTCCCTTCGGTTTTTAGAGCGGTTCTTATGCCGCAGTCCCTTCGGTTTTTAGAGCGGTTATTATGCCGCAGTCCCTTTGGTTTTTGGTTTTTTAGAGCGGTTGTTATGCCGCAGTCCCTTCGGCTTTTAGAGCGGTTGTTATGTCGTAGTCCCTTCATTTTTATAGCGGTTTTTGTGCCGTAGTTCTTTTGATTTAGAGTGGTCATAGTACCATATTGCGAATGACTTTATCGTCATATTGAGAGTGACTTTAACTGCCATATTGAGGGTGTAATTCTAGAACGGTTTTCTACAGTGCAGTGGAACTCCGATACAGTGAATCTGGGTTGTTTTATCCTGGGGACTTCGTGGTTGATAGTCTGCCTTGCACAATTTGGGCAGTGCCGCGAAACGTCTTAAAGAGAGCGACCTAGTCCGCGACTCAACCCAGTAATATCTTCGGTGGCATAAATTGTGATTTTAAAGAGTTTTTCGAAACTCAAAAACAACACTTAGTGATTAAGTCAATTACTTGTTGGCTAAGTAAGTGGAAATTTGAGTTGACACACCTAATACTTAAGCGGATCTAAATCCGATAAGTGAATATGACTTTATTCTCTAAGCGAGACTTTTCACGCTAAGTGAATGATGTCAGCCCATACATATCATGATCCGTGGGTTGCAAGCTCATAGACTTTCATGTCTCGCTAAGCATAAACATGTAACCAAAAACTAAATAGGTGTTAATCCACCATGCTTTTCACCTTGTTCTAATTTTTTGCACTCTATCCCACACGCTCTTTATAGTTTTCATAAATTTTATTTTTCATCATACTCTACTGAGTCCTTCCAAGTTAGGAATTAAACATTAGGACGTTGTGAGCATTTAAATAAGGATTTTTAAGCCATTACGACTTTACTAAAGAACATTTGAGAGATATTGGTAAGGCTTCTTTCTAGCTTTCATCCATTGTTCTAGGACTCATTAGAACCATACAATTGTCCATACTTCAATTAAATCACAAATTTAAACTCCAAACGAACTATTGATAATTTAAAATAAGTAAGATTATCGTCGGAACTACCGTCGATGTCCTTGAGACATAAGTTGTAGCTAGATTGTGAGGATATTCACCTTGTAAACTTCTTTAATCACATTTGAAAGGTGGCCGAAAAATTTTATATTCATTGAGACAGTTAACATAAAAGAGCTTAATATATAAGTGTAACGACCCAAACCCTACTACAGGCAACTACCTGAAGAGAGCTAATACTCTTTGTGACTAATAGAAGTTATGTCATTTTCATATAAGTAATTTTTTTTTATTCATCAATATAGATATATGCATGTTTTGCCAATCAGATTTATAAACATTTTTAATCCATGTAAAGTTTAATCGGTATAAAATTATAGTAATAAAATATGTAATTTTTTATAAATATTATAGATAACATGAATAATAGTCCAAGGATATAAAATTAGTTTGATAAATTAGTTAAGGAGTAAAGTAATAAAGAGGTTAGAAGTTCAATTTTCACCCTAACATAATTCTAATAACTACTAACAATACTAACATATAATTCGTTTTTTTTATAAAAAAAAATAACAATCTTATATATTTCTAACTCCACACAACTAACATAACATTCGTTGTTTTTTTTATAAAAAGAACAACGATCTTATATATTTCTAACTCCACACAACGCTGAAAAATCACACTACTATATCAATAAATTCAATAAATCAAAATCAGTGATAAGAAAATCACGCTAAATTTAAGGGAAAAATAGAAAAAGTTTGCAATACAAGCATCTACCGGAACAAAAATTCTTCTCGTTTATACACTCCAACAACGGGACTAAGCTATTACCACTATTCTATCTATCTTTTTCTTCGTTTATAATATTAATAATAAAAGCAAAAAATACAATTTTATTTAACATGATATTTATTCTAACAATATCAATATTTTATCAATTGATTTAGATATTTAGTTGTTTTGGTCTTGAACCGACCCTGTCCCATAGTATTTTTTATATATATATATATATATATGAGTAAACATTAAGACACGTGAATAGTTTACCTTTTGTTTAAGGTTATGCGAATAAGAAGAGTCAGAGTCGAAACAACCATTGTTACTAGAAAGCCCACAAGGATAGAAAGCTAGCTTACAAAAACTCACACAGGCCACAGCCCAAAAGCCCCCTGAAGCTTAGTGTACTAACCTACAGGTATTGCTAACAATTTTTTTTTTGTATGATTTTTAAATACTAATTCACGGTTAATCAAAATCTTAAATCACTTATGAAAGTGGTCTATAGTAGAACTGATCTAATAAAAACATTTAAGGTGGTCTATAGTAGAAATGACACATTCAACACCAAATCTATTAGTGAATTTTGCCCCTCAAATGTTATTTACTTGAGAAAATAATTAAAACTTCAACAACTATAGATGTCATCTTTTAGAAGCAGACGTTAATGATTATTTATTTCTATGACTAAAACAATAACTTAAATGATATTGATTCAATAAAAATAAGAAAAAAACAATTGTATATTTTATATTAAATTGACATTAATCAGATTTTCATCTTATCTATTAAAACAAATAAATCATAAATTATTATTTTTGAAAAATATCGCCGACCATCATTAAAATTTTCAATAATTTTTAAATAATCAACTCTAATAAACTATTTATAATAGCAGTCCATCGAATACCTCATATAAACACTAAGGTAGCATAATTTGATTCATAAAACATAATTAAATATTAAACGATACGATATCACAAAAGACTCTTTCTATATATGCTTTAGAGACAAAATATGACAATATTTTCAAGAAGATAATTCTACAACTTCATTAACAACCTCAAATAATAAATGGTCTAAAATTGTTTGTTCAAACACCAAACAAATTTCCTCAAACATAAACTTTGATGTGAAATCTGACTCCTTTATACTTTCTTCTGCCAAAGTGTGAAGCTTCAGCATCAAATCTGAGTAATACTCTGCTTCTCTGTTGATGTCAGTGTGGACATAACCTTTATTATTGCTTCCTTTCTCTTCATCATCTTCATCCAAGGACACTGCCAATAAAGATTTAGATTTCCTCTTTGACTTTGAAGCCAAAGTGCTTGTACCTAAATTCATATTGCAGGGACCAGTTATTAATTTTGAATTAAATGCATTTTTAATCAAACATTTATGTGGTAACCAAAAACTAAATCTAACATTTATGTGTAGAAAAGTACTCACTATGCTATCATGGGTTAACTATTGGTGGAGAGTGATTAATGTAGTATGATGGACAAATGCTTGAAAATAGTTTAAAACCCTTAAAACGAGAAATACTGCCACAAGTAACAAAAGCTTATAGTATTAGTCTACTTACTACTTACGATTTAGTTTTAAATTTCCGTATATAATTATAATTGCAGTTACAATATTGTAAATTTTAAAAAATTTATAATACTATCGCAATTAAAAATTACGTCGCATCAACAACTTTTTCTCGCAATATAAAAATTTATAGTAGAATTGTGAGTGTTATTTAGAATCATGCTCACGGCCAAACCAATAACACAATCAATATCGATATGATATAAGGACATTAAAATTCAATTTATATTTATTTTCTGTTGTTTTTAGCTAATAATCAACATCAATAGTATTGTTGTGTCCATTGTACATACAAAGAGGATCTTAACTTCTACTTAAATGCACTAACTTTGATATATAATTGTTATAAAGTTGAATAGTTTTCAAGAAATGATGAAATATTGATTAAATAGATCACTTTCTCACTATAACAAGATATCTTATATTTTGTGGTTTAAAATAAATATCAATTTATTTTATTTTATTTTATTTAATAATATCATTTGAAACAACATCTTTCTATTTAGCCAATAACGAACAAGTTTTGTAAAAAGAAACAGTAGATAATCACTCATTTTGTCTATGATAAACTATAGAAATTAAAAAAATTGGCATAAAAATTAATGAAATTTAAATTATTTTTCAATTCAAAATCCTGTATGACATTAGTCTCTTGAAAATTTTAGACACTAAATTAATCACTCTAAATAAATTCAGTTCAAAAATATAAATATTTAGAAACCAAATTTCCCAACCCCAATAATTCAAAGACAAGAATAGATTTACTCAAATAAAATAATATATTGCAACAAGAGATTGAGTGAACAAACCTGAAAAATCAGCTCCATAAAGAAAAGCATAATCATTGACATCTAGAACTGAAATTGGACTAAGATTTTCCATGTTCTGTTCTCTCTGAATCTTCTTTGGTGACACATAATTTTTTTTCACCTTGTTCTTCATTTTTGATTCAACAAACCCTTTCTTATGCCTATTTGGCATTGGAGAAATTGAATTTGAACTTGAACTTGAACCAACATCACCATACCCATAATAACTACAATTACAACTCTTACAACTTTGAGAATTCTTTACACTTGAAAATTCTTTACCTTTACCACAATTTCCAACCTTTGATTTATACTTAGAAGAAGAAGAAGAAGAAGATAAAGGGAACCTTCTTGGTTCATCTTTCAACTTAGATATTTTCTTATTCTTCCCTTGAATTTTTTCCTTTTTCACTCTCACAATTTCCTTATTCTTTTTCCTCAAGTTACCTTCTTGAACCTTTAAAATATTATCATCAATAATAACAAAAGGGTCACTTTTCTTCATTTGAAAAATTGATGGAACTTCTCGAAAAGATGCCGATGTTTTCGCTCGGCGATGATTCGCTATGTTTCGATCAAACTCGAGCAAATAATCAACAAAATTAACTGATCTACTTCTTGGAACAGTGTCTAAGGTTGTTCCTTTGATGACCCTTTTGGTATTTGGAAGTGAATCCAACCCCATTAACCTTGCAACTACACCAGGAGTAATAGTATCATCAAAAAGTTTATCTTTTTTGGCATGAATTGATTCTGTTTCTTCAACATTTTCAGATGGATACACTGGTGGACTAGTTCCATTTTTAGCACAAATAAGCACTTTTAAGAAACTAGAGAAACAACCATGTTTTGAATTTTCTTGTTTAGACATGATGAACAAAGATTCCAAATTGAAATTGAAAGTTTCACTTAGAAAGGTTGGAACTTGTAATGTGAGAGAAGACAATGGTCGATGACAATGTGATGATTGAAAAATTAGAGAAAAGGGTGTCATAAAGTTTCAATTTTTATTTTTTTAAAAGTTTCAATTTTTTTATGAAAAATTTCAACTTTTCAATGTGAAAAGTAAAAGGGTCATTGTCAATGATTTTAGAATAGAAAGGGTGGGTGAGAAGAGGGGTTTGAGTTCACACTTGATTAAGAAGATTAGGATGCTATTTTGTTGAGATAAGGTGTACGGATTAGTACATTATTGGATGAAAAAGCATTGACTAGTTCATTTTCTT
Source organism: Cicer chorassanicum (assembly GCA_037974735.1). Lineage (NCBI taxonomy): Eukaryota > Viridiplantae > Streptophyta > Magnoliopsida > Fabales > Fabaceae > Cicer > Cicer chorassanicum. Next base: position 69,686,840 of record JBBPBP010009779.1, read on the forward strand.
TCTGACTCACATCTATGTATTCTGCCAAAGAATTTCTTCTTAGCTGGATCATAATCATGGTATCTTTTGTCTGATTCCTTTATTAATTCATTTGCTATTTTTAGTTTATAAAGTTATACATCATTAAGAAATCATTTTTTCTATCAATAGGACTATTTTGTCTTATTTATTATTCCTTGTGTCCTTAATTATTCTATTGAAAAAAAAATTGTCTGGAATCATAAATTATCTTTTTATTTATTAGATGTATTTATTATTATTTTTCTAAACATATCCCTTATTGATTATACTACTTTATTTTGAAAGATGAAAAAATATATTTAATATATTTATGTATATGATATTTTAGGACATTAACATATAAAATAGATATATTGAATTTATTTTCTAATTTTCATAATAATTGTACAAAAAACAAAAGATGTTTATAAAGAGAATAGGACAATTTGCTTAATTTTAATTAAGTTTTACATTTTGGTCATTTCATTTCAAGTTGATTTTAGTCTTGAATATTTTTCCTTTGCTCAATATAAATTGTTTTCCTTATTTATTTTAGTCTCTTATGTACCGCTATCATATAATTTTGATCTATCACTTTTTTTTTTAGTCTTATGATCTATCACTTTTTAATTGCACATAATTGCGCATAATCATGTTTCTTGAAAGGTTAAATGTAAGATAATATTTGAGAAAAAACTGTATAAATAATAAGGGACCTTTTTATTACACAAAGGTAAAATATCACCAAAAATTAAATGCATATTTAATATTGTGTTTGTTGACAAATTCTCACGTCGAAATTTCTTGAAGCTACCCATTGTTGCTTCCAAATTAAATGCAAATGAGTTAAAATCTTTTTTATTTATTTTTTTATTACTATAATTTTAAAATACTTCAAATATATAAAAATATTTAGACCCACAAAATATCACATTATGATATTTTATTTTTTCAAAACTTTAATAATAACTTGACGCATGTTTAATAATTTTTGTCCATGACAAAACAACAGTGACTAAAAATGAAATTATATTTTTAAATACAGTTGTCTTTTTTGTACCAAAATAGTGTTATCTTTTATAATTGAAGCGAAAAGAAAATGTGTCTTTTGATTATGATATTTTTTTTACTTGGTCCAAGTCCTTTGATACTAAAATGTGTCAATGATGTGTTTTGCCATTTTGAAACAAAGTGCTGCCGATGTTGTTGACTTTTGAGGCTAGTGATAGCTATGTGGTCCAACTTCCAAGAGGGAATGGGAATTGTGTAAGTAACTATTCCTTTGGAGGAATTGCACCGACTTTGTTGACTTCTTTGTAGGATTCAAGGATTGTGTTCCTGTATTGGCCCAACTCGTGTTGGTTTTTTTAATACTAAGCCTATTAAAATGGGCTCTAGGAATTGGAGGAACCCTTAAGCTCATCTATTATTTATTACTAAGTTTAAATGTAGATTTAGTCTCCTCTTTAGTTCAATACTTCAATCTGTAATTTTATTTTATTTTTTGTAATTTTGACTATTTATAAAATCTTAGATATTTTATCTAATTTTTAATTTTAATGATATGACAATTAAATAAGTTGATGTGGGACTTATGTCATATTAAACATATTTTTTAATTACTTTAAATATTTATTATAAAAATTGAAAATTTTAATTTAATTTTTTTAAAAAAAATAAATTAAAAAAAATTGAAACTTAAAATGAAAAGGGAAATATTTTATTGAATCTGTCTATCGTTTTATTTTAAGTTTCGGTCTTATTTTTGTTTATTTTAATTTCTTTTATTTTTAAAAACTAAATTAAACATTTCAATTTTTATAATAAATATTTTAAGTAATTTAAAAATAAATTTAATATGACATGAGTTCTACATTACTTTATTTAATTGCTTCATCATTAAAATTAAAAGTCAAATTAAATAAAATTTCATAAATAAAGGGACATAAATTGCGAAAAAAAAAATAAAGAGACTAAAATTTTGGATTTAAAAAAACTATATTTAAACCTTATTATTATATTATATATCTATTATATAGATATAAAACTTACACTAGTAGAAAATTGAGTTTTTAATACAGCGAATTAAGTCATTTACGTGCCATCAAACTTAACAAATGAGGTGGAGGTATATTTAAGTCGATTGTATGTATAAACGAGTTAACAAAATGAGGCTGTAGCAATTTTGTAAATATGTTTAACACGGTTATATTGAGAACCAATTTAAGAGGAACAATAAAAAAAATAATTTAATATATCTCATCTTCCTATGTGTTTAAGTCGATTATTTGGATAAACCTATTAATAAAATGAGGCGGTGGCAATTTTGTAAATATGTTAAACACGGTTATATTGGCATCCGACTTAAGAGGGATAAAAATAAAAAAATAATATATTTCATCTTCTTCCGTCTTTAAGTCGATTTTAAGTGGATTATTTGGATAAACGAGTTAATAAAATGTGGCGGTAACAATTTTGTAAATATTTAAAACTTGTTTAATGCGGTTATATTGATAACCGAATTAAAGCATGTCAAAAAATATAAAAAATACCGTGCGTTTTATCTTCCCGCTCCCATAACCTCTAAACCTCCACCTTCTATTCATAACCTCTGCATCGTGAAGCACTTTCTTCTAACGTCAACTTCACAACACGTCTCCATTTTATCGTCACCATTTCATCAATTCATTAAAACAGGTTGGTTTCTCAAGTTAAATTACATATTTTACATTTTTCATTTTTTATAATTTGTGTGTGCACATAATAGGGAGCAAAACAATAGCATTTTATGTAGAAAGACAGATAAGGGATAAACTTTACAAATATAGTATTTATGTATTAGAGACAATAGATCTTTCATTTTTTATAATTTGTGTGTGGACAGAATAGGGAGCAAAACAATAGTATTTTATGTAGAATAGTATTGCGACTTGTTTCAAATAAGGTATTGCGACTTGTTTCAAATAAGGTATTGCGACTTGTTTCCAATAAGGTATTTGTTACACATATTTTTTTTATGTACTTAAATACTTGAGTCCTTTTAATAATGTTGGCTAATATATTATTTTAATGGTTTAGTCTGAGGTATCAAAGAAAGATGATGTTCCACCAAAAAGACAACTTTCAACTAAATTCTGTTGAACAATTGATGGTAATGACAATGAAAATATCAAAGCCTTTAGAATTGAAGTTGGAACATGCTGGAACTAGTTTTTTTTTCCTTCCATTGAAAGATATTATAGAGTTGTGTATGGGTAAAGAAGAGATATGCATCATCGCTTTACAAGTTTGGCTAACGTAAGTATGTTTTATTTGTAAATTTGTAAATTTTGCCAAATTATGAATTTCATTTATAATGTCTAGTACAAATATTTTCTTACCCCAATCTAGAGGTGAACATGTTGGACTTACCCGATCAAATATGATAATTTCGTAATTTTTTAGTAAAATAGGTTAGTTTACATAGATCGAGTACAAACGGATGATGGGAGACAATTATGCGTGGGTTTACTGTCAGTTCTGGGTTCAAAAATTCAGCCTACAAATAACCGAACTTGAACGATCAAGGGATAAAAGGTTAAAAACTTACCAGAAACTAACATAAAAATGTATGATAATTGTTTTACTTAAAAAAAAATTGAAATTGACAAAAAAAACTCCAAGAAAAACAGCTCAATCAAAGGTTGATAACTCAATCTAACCCATCCTGACTTGGTGAACATTATATTTTTTGAAGAAATTGTAAAGCGGGAAAAGAATAAGAAAATCTTTTTCAAAATTCACGGTAGTTGTCCTCTTAGTACAATATGTACTAGATTTGCGCAACATTCTCTACAACACTAAGAAAATTAACAACATCAATTCAATACTATAAAAGGACACTAATTGTGAATTCCTTGAGCAATTATGCTGTGGAAATACTCAACGATCATATTTTCAAAATTCTTTAGAAATAAATTTTTTCTTTGTATTTGTGAAGTAACATTATCATATTCTCTATTATAGAGTTATCTTTATATATACACACAAAAGAAACCTTTATCCTTTGTACATTGACCCAATAGTGGAAGTTTCTCAAAAACTTGAATGTACTAAGTTATAAGTTTGAGAAGACTAGAACATAGTCAGGTCAATTTGTAGATGCTCTAGTGGTGGTGATAAAAATGAGTTTGATTTTAGTGGATAAATCCTTCAAGTTGAAGAGCCTTGACGTAGTCACAGGGTTGGTGGTGAACCATGATAAAATCGTTTGTGTTCTTTCACTTTTATTTTACCTCATTTTGTTTTAAAGTTTTTGTTTTACTTAAAAGAGTTAGAAAATTTCTTTTCAAAATGAAAAGTTTTTAAAACACAATTCAAACATTCTTTTCTTATGTTTTTCCCACCTTCACTTGGCATCAGAGCTCAGTCTCTTGACTGATCGCTTAACTGTGTTTGAGAAAAGATCCAGAGGTTTTGTTTAAGAAATTATGACTAATTTAGGTGATAAAGCTTTAGGTGGCGAGATCAACATACCTCCACTATTGGATAGAGAAAGATTTGAGTACTAGAAAGATAAGTTGATAAGTTTATATATCTCACTTGATCCTGAACTTTGGGATATGATTAAAGATAGTTATATGGCTCCAAAATATGCAATTGGAGTTGAAATAACCAAAAAGAATCTAAATGCTGATTAGAAGAATCTGTACAAGCTACATCACAAAGCTGGAAACTTTTTTATGAATGATATTACCTTTAAAGAGTTTGACAAATGTAGTGACAAAGAAACAACTAAAAGTATCTTTGACACTTTATGCCTTAACTATGAAGGAAATAAGCAATTGCATAAATCTAAAGCAAATATGTAGCTAAGAAAGTATGAATTATTTAAAATGGAAGAATATGGAGACATTGAGAAGATGTTTTCTTGATTTCAAACTTTAGTCTTTGGATTGAAAGTACTTAACAAGAGCTATACAATTGTTGATCAAGTCAAAAAGATTATGAAGAGTCTCATGGTAACATGGAATGACCTTGACGACTCATTAGATATTGAATTAACAAAGATAGAAGCGATGGCGATGTGCTTAACAACTAAGTTGAAACACCAATCATGGTAACTGGACAATGGATGCTCACAACACATGATAGACTAAAGACGTATGTTCCAAATTCTGACCTTCAAGGAAGTAGGGTATGTGGGTTTTGAAGTAAACCATAAGTGCAAATCCATTGGTACAGGTAATGTAGGAAATGGTTCCTTACCCTCAATTAAGTGCCAATGGTTATTGATGTGTCTTTAATCAAAAAAATGTAAGACAATTAGTCGAACAAATAGATCTATACTATTTTTAGGACAGAGGAAAAAATATTTATAAAATCAAATTGTCATATTTAGAAAATCAAGAAATAAAGTGTCTTATGTCGACGAACAAAGAACAATTGATCATGCATAGAAGATTGGGTTATGCTAACATAAAAATGATCTAAAAATTAGACAAACCCAATCTAGTTAGAGGATTGTCAAACCGGAAATATAAAAGAGATGTTTTTTGTGAGGCATGTCAGAAAATGAAACAATTTAAAACATCCTTCACTTTAAAGAATGTTGTTTCCACTTCTAGACCACTTGAATTCTTGCACTATGACTTATTTGGTTCTGTTAGTGGCAAAAAGTATGAATTAGTAATTGTTGATGACTATTTTCGACGGGCATGGTATTAATTCCTAAAAAACAAAGATGAGTCATATAAAGTATTTACTATCTTAGGCAAACAAGCGTAAAATGAAAAAGATTTTTGTATTACAATAATTTGTAGTGATCACAACGGTGAATTTAAAAGCAAACTTTTTGAAATCTTTTTTGAAGAGAATGGTATATTACATAATTTCTCCTCTCTTAGAACACCCCAACAAAATGATGTTGTAGAAAAGAAAGATCTTTTTAAGAAATTGCATGCACCAAGATTCATGAATCAAAATATTGCAAAGAACTTTTGGGAAAAAGTTATCAATACTGCATGTTATATTCAGAATAGAGTTTATATCAAACTTATTCTAAATAAGACTTCTTATTAATTGTTGAAAGGAAGAAAACCAAACATTTCTTCCTTTCATAATTTTGGTTGTACATCTTTATTTTAAATATTAAAGAAAATATGGGCAAGTTTGATTCAAGATAACAAAAGTGTACATCAATTTGTGGCCAACTTAAAAAAGTTTTGTGGTTGAAAAAAATTCTCACTAATTAGTGGTAAAAAAATATTCGCAAATACTAAAATTCAAATTGATTATTATTAGTGGCTGAAAAAGCCCCCACAAATCGAATATATTATTTGTGGTTGATCGTAACTTTTGTGGCGGCTAAAAACGATCGCAAAAATGTTGGAAGGAAATTTTATTTGAATTTGTGGTGGCTTTGATCCTCACAACAAGTTTGACTAATTTGAGGTGTTAGTAGGAATTTGTGGCGGCATATACTGTCACAAAATTCTTACCATTAAACATTACTAACGACATAGGTTGCCACAAAAGTAAACTTTCCTTTCTGATGACACAGGCCACCACAGACATCTAATAAATCCGTTGGCATTATTGATCATTTGGGCCGCCACAAATGCACACTTTTCTCACTATATATATCATTCCACCATTCTTTCTCTCATTTCTTACTTCTAACTTCTCTCTATAAATATTTTTCTCCAACTTTTATTTAAAAACGATTCTATAGTTTCTCGCATTATGATCAATGTCCTACAAGTGAGAAAGATAAAGAAGAGATGAAAAGGGTTCCTTATGCATCTACAGTTGGTAGTTTGATGTATGATATGGTTATGCACAAGGACATATATTGCTCATGCAGTTGGAGTTGTAAGTCGGTTTCTCTCCAATCTTGGTAAAGATCATTGCCAAGCAATGAAAAGAAAAAGAAGAGATTAAAAAGGTTCCTTATGCATCAGCAGTTGGTAGTGTGATGTACGTTATGGTATGCACAAGGCCAGATATTGCTCATGCAGTTGGAGTTGTCAGTAGGTTTCTCCCTAATCCAAGTAAAAAAGATGATTGGCAAGCAATGAAGTGGATTCTCAAATACCTCAGAGGCACTTCCAAAGTGTGTTTATGCTAAGGAGATTGTGAATCTGTGTTGGATGGCTACACAGATGCAGATGTGACAGGTTATCTTGATTCGAGAAAATTTACTTTTGGTTATATGATGACGTTCGTAGGGGGAGTTGTGTCTTAGCAATCAAGGTTACAAAAGTGTGTTGCTTTATCCACTACTGAAGCTGAGTACACTGCAGCAATTGAAGCTTCCAAAGAACTCTTGTGGATGAAGAAATTCTTATATGAGTTAGGCCTCAATCAAGACAAGTTTGTGTTCTTTTGTGACACTTAGAGTGCGATCCATCCTGCAAGAATCCGACTTTGCATATTGAGATGCAATATTATTGGATACGAGATACACTAAAAATGAAGTCATTTTTAATTGAAAAGATTCATACAAATGATAATGGTTCAAATATGATGACGAACGTATTGCTTGTGTCAAAAATGATATGTTGTAGAAAGAAGGCCGACATAGTTGAACAGTACATTCCCACTTGAGTGATGATGACATATTTGTTTGGTGGGCTCACTCCCCAAGTGGAACCCACTAATTTTACTATTATTATTATTATTATTATTATTATTATTATTATTATTATTATTATTATTATTATTAGAAAAAAGAAAAGAACAAAAAAAAAAGTGTTTTAATTAGGCTAGGCCTATGTAAATAAGAAAAAAAGAAAAGGATTTGAAATCCCTAAATTGAAAAAAAAAAACATCAAGTAGTGTCTTGGAAGAAAAACAAGAAATAGTGACGCAGCGAAATAAGTTTGTAGCAAATTTGTTCTTATTGGTTTATAATTTTAATATGGTATTTCTACCGTTGAGTTTGTTCTTTTAATATACAATGTTAGTGGTTTTATCTTCTCTGAGAGAGTTGGTTTGAAATACCGACTTTAGTGGAAGATTGTTGTTATTTGTTTGGTTTCTAGCTTTTTTGGTGATGGCTATTGTTGATTGATGTTTACTAATGTTAGTAAGAAGATTGTAGTGTATCCATTAATTATTATAATGAGAGCTTTTACTGAACTAGGTCCGTGGTTTTCATTCTTTCAATTTGTCCGGTGATTTTTATTTGGAAGTTTGTTAAAAATTGTGTTTGTCTCATATTATATTTAATTTGAGAGATATTTTCTGTTTGACTATTTATCTTCACAGATGGAGAAAAATATTCGGTATAATTATCTAAGTCACCTGTATTCATAATTACTTTGTATTTTTGTTTTTGTTTTAGTATGTAGACGGAATACTAAACACCACTTAAAGTTGGTATAGTTAAACTAAAATATAATTAATACATAAGTGTATACATATTTATTTCAATCATTATTACATAAAATAAAAACACTTTATATATAATTAATTGTTGTAGACGTGTAGTAATTTTGAATTTGAATGTTCAGGTATTTATGTACTTTAATCATAAAAAAAATTTGTGTCGCATTTTAATCATAAATCTAATTATTTCAAAATAAGATATTATATATAATATTTAGATCTTTGCTCTAATGACTTTAAAGATCTTCACTGAAGATACAATAAATTCTAATCAGTTTGAAACAAAATATTAATTCAAACTCATAAAGATATAAAATAATTCCAATTTCATAAGTATTTAAAAAAATCAATACAGGTAAATTATTGTTGAGACATTTTAACTTAAAATAAAGTTAAAATTTCCATAAGTATTTAAATTATTGGTGATAACCTACTATATATACAAGAGAAGATAAAAAGAGATAAGATAAATAAATAAAAAATTATAGTAATAAAACACTTGCATATGTTGAAGTTAGAAATTAAAATTGATAATCCTTGTAATTTATGGTTTTTTTACCTTTTAATTTTTATAATTATGTTTTGTTTTGATTTTTTATGGTGCCACGTCAACTTTGTGCCACATGATACCAAAATGACACGTCATATACATCACCAAACTTTAAGAGGAATGTGGTAAATGATAGCAACGATATCTTATTAACACATTACTTAGCTATAAAATCAAAATTAGTTAATTTTGTTTTACTATAGTCTTATTATTTAATTTATATATACTTTTACATAGCATAAATTTCGATTAAATAATATATAATTTTAAGAGTGTAGTATGAATTGGACCAATAAAAAATCAATTTACTCGTCCTCCCAACTTGTAAGAGTAATGGGGTCACCAAAATTTGATTTAAATGGAAATTATTTTGTGTTGATAACAAGTTCCATTCTAGAACTGTTTCAAATTTTAATTTTTACTATAAATTTAATACATTCTTCATGAAAAAATGTAATGTTCGTACTCTTTAAATATAATAATTAATTTCTCAAATAATAAATTGTTTATATAGTACTTATCTATTTCCTACCGTTGTTACCAATTTAATAAATAAATTTTTATATCTAAAAAATTCAATATCAATAAAGTTTTATTTGTTATTATTTTTATTTATTATTTAAAGATTAATATACTAATGACGTATCACCTATTATAGAGAGTATTATATTTGTAGTTTTAAAAAATCCTTAACTTTTAGGTTTAAAACAGGTAGTAATTATACTAGCTCGTCTTATTTATATAAAAAAAAATATATTTATTTTTTCAATAAAAAACTTAAATAAATATAGAATATAGGAGCAGATAGAGAAAAACTGCCGTCCAAATCTTCCTCAATTCATTCTCTAATTTCGCTCCCTTATTTTCTCTCTTTGTTGTTGCATAAATATGTTTTAGAAATTATAGATTTATCTTTAATATTTAAATATATTTAAAGAATTTAAAATAAATATTTAACTTATATCCAGTTTTTTTATGTACTCTTTTTACATTTTTCATAAAATTGAACACGAGGACTTTTTTCCTTGCCATTTTAATAACCATTAACCACGTTAATTACTAAATATTTTAGAATAGAAAAACTATTAGTGTAAAAATTAAAGAAAAAACTACTTTTATTTCAAAATAAATTATTATAATATCTTTTCTTTAATGACTCTAATGGTGCGTTTGATGGACAGGATAATGACTCTAATATACGTATCTTATCCCTCCTCAATCCTTTGTTTGATGCACCAATCGGATATATGATAAGGTAATCAAAATTTTCTTTAATTTGAGTTGGGTTAAAATAATCCGTTCTCAATCGAATATCATTGTTGGCGTGTGTTCGAGTCTATCTGTGTCACTCACACTCTTTTTTGATTGTTTTTTTATTTATTTTATTATATAATTGTGTTTTACTAGTATTTGAAAACTATTTTATAAATAAATTTTAAAAAATTGTTTTTAAAAAGAAAATTTAAAAAAATTTGTTTGCTAACTTTAATTTTTTAAAACAGTCTTTGACCAGAGAATTAAAAAAACTGAAAAATAAAAAGTAAAACACAATTTATCTTTTTTGCTTTTTTAATTTTAAAAAGTATAATATTAAAAATAGTTTTACAAAATAGTTTTTGAAAACAAGTAATCCAAACAAATTGTTTAGGTTTTAAATTTTAAAATACTAAAATAGAGTTTTTGGGATTTGAATCAAACAAACTCTAACTCATTCTTCAATTGTGATAGATAGAGAAATCACAATTTTTCAAGTATATAAAATTACTTCATAAATTATTTACATTTTTTAGCATTTTTGTTTACTTATAAAAAATTATATGAATGTTATTTTAAAAGAAAAAAAATTAAATAGATTATAAGGACAAATTTGTCATTTTATCAAAATATAAATCATGTCATCTTCTTATCTGTTGTGTATCAAACACTAAATAGGATAAACTAATTTTATCAAGTTTGTTATCATGTACACATCAAACACAAGACATGATAACTCTTTATCCTACCCATATCTTATCTTGTCTTTATGCTGCTCCTTATCCTATCATGTGTCTATCCTATCCGGTCCATCAAACGGGCCCTAAAGATCTCAATTAAAGATACAATAAAATCCTAATCAGTTTTAAAATAAAAAGATAAGATAATTCCAATGTCATAAGTATTTTTTTAAAAAATCAATCAATGATTATTGTTGAGACATTTTAGGAATTAACAATATTTATAAAAAGATAAGATAATTCTCATTTCAAAATTAAAATAAATCAAATCTACGAAAGGTATAAATAGATAACAAACATAAACAAAAACAAATCACAATGTTACCAAAGGTGCAATCAATGTTTGATTCTTTACGGAAAAAAATACCTTTCTTTATTAGCTGCATTCTTCATGAACAAGCTGAAGTAGATGATCAATTTGAATGTGTAGCTACAACACTCACAACATCCCAACCATCTTCATCTGATGAACATGATCATACCAATACCGACACCGACACTGATTTCGATTCGAACATCATGAGTGGGTGGTCACCTGTGGATGATGGGATTGAGATTGTCCTTCCAAATTGTCAAAATAGAGTTCCATCAAGGGAGAAAGTTGATGCATACATTTTTTCCATTGTCAATGATTCAAGTACTAAAAGGAGATCACTTCCACTATTTCAAGAATTTTGCAAAAACTAATTGTACCATTGGATAGATAGTTTCTGGATTCATTATATTAGTTATGGCTATAGTTTTATTAGACTAATTAATAGACATGAATTTTTTTTTTGTTTAATTTATTTCTCCCGTGTTAAATACAATCGATTAAGTTGAAGTTATGAACTTGACTAATTAATTTTGTTATCTTGTTTAATCCGCTCAAACTTTTTGAGTTATTTTTTACAGATTTTTTTCTCTATTTTCTAGTTGATATTGTTTTGAGTTTATTATTTTTTCTTTGTTATATTATCTTTTTGCTAAAAAAACCTACAATTAAGCTTTCATTAGTTTCATATAGCAAGTTATTATGTTAGTTAAATTAGTTATTTTTTCTTTCATTAAGATTTGAATTATGATCTTTTCACTGTTTCAACACTATCAATTCTTAGTTCAAATCAGTTAAACTTTCATTAGTTAATTTTGTTATTTAGTTTGTTATTTTTTGAGTTTCTAATTTTGTTTATTTGTTAGAAAATCCTGCACTATTTTAAGGGATTTAACACATTAGGTCTAACAACCCATTTTTTAAACATGTCAATTGACAAATTTATTTATTTTTCATCTCCAAAAACTTATATATTTTCGGACTTCAATATCAAGAATACATGTAAAGCAAAATACACTTGAGATAAAAACAACTTAAAGATAACCTACTATTGAAAAGAGAAGAAAAGAAAGATAAAATAAATAACAAATACATTATTTTATTGTAATGAGACACTTGCCTATGCTATATAGTTAAAGTTGAAATCTAAAATTAAAGTTGATTTTCATCCTTGTAATTTATATTTTTTTTTTGTACTTTTTTATTACTATAATTATAATTATGTATTGTTTTGATTTTTCACGTGGCAACCTGTGGAATGATGATGTGGCAGTGATGCCAGATCAACTGTGTCTCACATACACAAAAATGTGATGGGTATGCAACATCGTCTATAACAACAACAAAAAAATGTCTTAAAGCAAAAAGATGGTGAATGGTAGTTAATTTTGTCTTACTATAGTATGCGTATTTAATTTATATATAGTTTTACATAGTATAAATTTCAATTAAATTTTTGCGGCTTCTTCACAATAATCTTGGCGATTTTTTTCCTAACATATAATTTTAAGAGTGTTGTATTGATTGGACCAATAAAAAATCAATTCAAATGCTCGGTACTACCAACTTATCGGAATAATGGAGTCACCAAACTTTGATTTGAATGGAGATCATTTTGTATTGATAACAAGTTTTTTCCTAGAGACATTTCAAATTTTTATTTTTAGGCTTAATTGCAGTTTTAGTTATCTATTTTTACTAATTCAAGAAATTGGTACCCCTATTTTAGAAGTATGACAGTTTTGGTCTTTCTATTTGATTTTTTAACTAAAAAGTGATTACATGGTATACTTTAAATAACATGACATATAATACGACTATGTAGAGTAATTAACACCCATGAAATTAGAATAAAACTCCATAAAAACTTAATTTTGAACTTTAGAAATTTTTCATATTTTTAATTTAATTAATGACATATAAATAATTAATGTATCTAGATCGTTCTATATCATAGAATTGTATATCACATCATTTAAGAAATTTCAAATCTTCATTTTTTTACTTCAAAAATTTGAGCGAGAACCAAAATTGTCGACTTTTAAAATATTAGAATAAATTTAATAATAATAATAATAATAATAATAATAATAATAATAATAATAATAATAATAATAAAGGAACTAAAACTATAAT
>JBBPBP010009779.1:69700721-69712128 GCA_037974735.1 Cicer chorassanicum
CTCTATTTCCTTCTTAATTTGGCTCCTTCTTTTTCTCTTTTTTTTTTTTTTGTTACAATAAAATAATAAAATCATAATTAATTTTAAACTTAATCTTAATTCGAACGGAAAGATAACATATTTATTATTATCCAAATTATAAAAATAACATAATTATAAAAATAAATCAAATCTAAATCAATTATAAAATAAATCCAAATCAATTAAAGATATTATTATCCAATTACAATTCTCTAGTATAAATTGGCAACAAAGAAAAACGAAAACAAAGTAACAATGTTACACAAGATGCAATCTACTTTTGATTTTTTGCGAAAGGTGTTACTTTTTTGTAGTGGCTGCATTATTCATGAACACACTGAAGAAGATGATCAATCTCAATGGATAGCCACAAAACTCACATCAACATGGCAACCAGCTTCAACTCAAGCTCATTGTATCGATGACAACGTTGATGTCAATGTCGATTCGAACATAGTCAGTGACTGGTCACCGTTAGATGATTGGATTGAGATTGTCCTCCCAAATTGTCAAGATAGAGTTCCATCAAGAGAAGAAGTTGCTGCATACATTTTTTCCATTGTCAACGAACCAACTACTAAAAGGAGATCACTTCCACTATTTCAAGAATTTTGCAGTAACTAATTGTACCATGGGATAGATAGTTTATGGATTCATTACATTAATTATGGGAAGTGTTACACAAGACTAATTAATAGACATGATTTTTTTTTGTTTAATTTATTTCCCTCATGTTAAATACAATTGGTTCATCGGTTCATGTTAAATACAATTTATTTTCGACTATTTAAGTTTAAATTTATTCTTCTCATTTAACCTGCTTAATAACGAATTGGTTCATCGGCCGATTTTCAAAAACTTTTAAAGTTATTTTTGTTGATGATTTTTTGTATATTTTTTTCTCTCTATTTTCTCGTTACAAGCCTACAATTACTATTTTGAATTTATTATTTTTTTTTTGTTGTATTATCTTTCCGGTACAAAGCCTACATTTTAGCCTTCATTAATTAATGTTGTTATTTAGTTTATTAGTTTGTGAGTTTTTTTTTTTGAGAAAAACCTGCATTATAATAAGGGATTTAACATGTTAGTGTAGATAAAATCAAAGATAACTATTTTTTTTCAAATAAATGGCCAAATAGAAAATACAATTTCAGATAGTAACAATAATTGGCAAAAAAATTAAATACAAACAAAATTTTTAACGTCGAAAACTTCCCTCAGAGAAAATAAATACCATTAGACCTAGTCGCTTCCAGTATAATAATTAATGGGTACACAAGAGTCTTCTTACTAATACTAGTGAACATCAATCAACAATAGCAATACAAATAACAAACATTCCACTAAAATGACTGTTACAAAGTAACTCTCAGAAGATTTGTATATTAAAAAATAGGCTAAATACTATCCGTGGTTCCTTAATTTAATTTCAGTTAACAATTTAGTTCTTTATCTTTTTTTTTTCCCGATTTGGTCCTTTATGTTTTTAAATAATTTCAGTGTTACCCTTTAAGTGGGGTTTCGTTAAGAAAAAGTTAAAAAAATTCATCCTCCGTGTTCAGAAAAAGTTACCCTTTCTGTTTTGGAAATATTTCAGAAAAATATTCAAAGTTTGTTCTAAGTTTGGTAGTAGGATTGATTTGTTAAAACTGAAGCTATGGATATTTATACTCTATAAACATCACTTTAGATTAGTGACAATCGTTCCTAGAGGTTTGATGAACATATGCAATAATCTAGATAAGGTATTTTTTTAACTTTTTCTTAACGGAACCCCACTTAAAGGGTAACGTTGAAATTATTAAAAAACATAAAGGACCATATCGAAAAGAAAAAAAAAAGATAAAGGTCTAAATCGTTAACCGAAATTAAGTTAAGGGATCACAGATGGTATTTAGCCTAACAAATAACAAAGTCAATGGTAGAAATAACATAATAAAATTGTAGACTAAACAGAGAGCAAGTAAAATTCAAAAAGTTGATGTTGGGTGTCAACTAAGATTCAAATAAAATTTGGTGATATATTTATTTGAATCTTATTTGAGACCCAACATCAACGGGACACACTATCTGACGATCATTGTCAAGAATATTTTTGATACAAGGAGCCAACCACCTATATGTGGGGTCATGTGACACCTTTTATCTCTAAAATATTTTAAAGCATAAATATCGTAAAAATACGAATAAATTTAGTTCATAAATAAAAATCACAAGACATGAACATACAATCTCAAAAATGCTAGAACCAGTTGACCACTCCCACTAGCATATTTTTTGAAGCCATTGAACAATTTTCCCTGGGGCTACCAGTAGAAATCTACATCAAAAAATTAGTGTGACTCTTGCTGAAAATTTTGAGGGATCAACAATTTTCCATTGGAACTTACAATATCATAAGAGAAAATTTTGAAGTGCAAAAAACTTTAAGGGAAGAAAAAAAAATATGACAATCATTAGACGTGTTGTAACTTCAAACTCTTTGCGTTGAAAGTTATTTTACAGTATTCGAGCTTAAATTTTTATGCTAACACAAACAATTATCAGTTCTTGTACAATTTGACACACTCATTTAATTTTGCCTAGAGTGGTTTTGTTCTCAAAGGTTTGACTGGACTAATCCACGTATTTTGGAAGACTGAGTATCGTAAGTTGATTGATGTATACTAATAAATTTATTTTTTATAAGATTTTAAAAGGGTAAAGGATACGTACCCTCTATTTTATCAATTTTATAGTTTTGATTTGAACTTAATCTTCTTTATTTTCGTATTTGCATATTTAATATATATATTTATATTATATATAGATATTATGTATATTGCGGAGTGGATCTTGAACTAAGTTTGATGGACTTGACAAACAAATAGAAACTAGATGCTGTTGTGGTAACATTATTCCAAAAGAGAGCAAAATATAATGGACTGTTGTTATAGGACAGGTGGAACTCATCAATAAATAGAAAACAAATCATGCAGCTTAGGGGGAATCAAAAAAGTCAAAAATTCATAAACAAGAGCCACACACTGTCATATTATAAATCAGAAACAGAGTGGAAGATTGAGAAAATTAAAGAGAAAGACACACATACTTTGGAAATTTTGGAGTACTTGGTATTTGGAGTAAAAATTCATACTCTTTTAGGGTATTATTTATTCTCCCTTAATTGATGAATATTCTACTATTTGTTTTATTTTCTATATGTCAATAAGTAACATAACTCTCTTTTAGGGTATTTGGTGAATCTTGTTATTAAGATACTTTTTTATTTTTACTATGTCTTAATTTTAATTCTAGTTATATTTTGATATTTTTGTTGTTTATTTCAATAAAATTATTCTATTGTTTTATTTATATGTTTGGGATGGCCAACCTATGCATACCTTAATCAATCAATTGACTAGTAATCAACTACAATTAATTGGTAGATATATAGCATAATTGAGATTATGGTTCTTGTGTGATGAAACACAACTACTAATCTTTAGATCATTCAACCTCTTGGTTCTTTATATTTTCTTTTAATTATGTTTTTTATATGATCAATCAAAGAGTTAATATAGGAAAATGATATTACAATGAATTACCGATCTTTGTTAATAGTTTTAAAGAGGGATTGATAATTGGGAAAACAAATAAGGATTCATATACAACTAGGATTTGAGGTATTGATATTACAAGTGAAACCATGATCCTAGGTTTTTTTCTCAAAATTTTGTTATTCTCATTTTAATTCTTGTGTTTTTGTTACTGTCAATCAATCATAATCATTAGTCGAAATAATATAAAATCTTGATTAATTTGATCATTGTTAAATTTATCTTTGTGGATACGATAATCTTATATACTGCTATTTGGCAAACTTTTACATTTGCTAATTTTGCACAACAAATTTTTATCGTCGTTGCCTGGTAGTATTTTAACAATATTAAAATAAAAAGATTTTTCGTTAATTTTGACAGTTTTTTAGCTTTAGTTATTTTTTTCATTTACTTAATGAAAAAAAATATTTTATCATTATTAATATATTTGACATTTAGTTGTTATTATTATTGTTAATTTTAATTTTTTTAAACAAAAAATATATATTTCATTTTTCTTTATTGTTATTATTTCTATTTTATTTTATTTTTTAAAAAGCAAAAAAAATTGTTTATTTTTTTAAGTTCTTAGTGATTAGTTTTTTTTTTGTTATTATTTGTGCATGCTCACCCGCTCCTAGAAGTCTATTTTGCTTTTTGACACTGAAATTGAATGAATTGCTCGTATGCAAAGAAAACAGATAAAAGCAATGGGTGAAAGAGTACCAAGAACACTAGAGGATTATTTAACCCTGATAGTAGATTTTACTGACAACATAGTTAATCCACCTATGGAGGCAAACAATTTCAAGCTTAAGAGAGGCTTGATATCTATGGTCCAAACCTCTACACTTTTCAGGGGACTACAAACTTAAGACCCCAACGTTCATCTAAAGAGGTTCATAAGGATGGCAGACACCTTAAAATATAATGGTGTTTCCACAAATACCATAAGATTGAGGCTATTCTCATGGTCTTTGACCGATAAGGCTGCTATTTGGTTGTCATCCCAACCTGTTGGGTCTATTACCACTTGGGATCAACTGATCAAAAACTTCTTGAAAAAATACTTTCCTCCATATAGGTCTGCTATACTTCGAAAGGATATCGCCTACTTTTTTCAATTTGAGCAAGAGTCCTTATATGAGGCATGGGAGATATTCCAAGATATAATCAGAAGTTTTCCACATCATGGCTACCAGATATGGAAACTTGTTCAGATTTTGCACAATGGAATTTCAGTTCAAAGTATAAGTAGCATTGATGTTGCTTGTGGACGCTATATTCTAAAAAAAGAACTTGAAGAACTATATGCTTTGGTGGAAGAAATAACTACCAATAATAGTCAATGAAGTTCAAGTGATAGACATGTTAAAAAGCAAGTTGGGATGTACAAATGTGATGCTAATACCACTTTGGAGATTAAAGTAGATAGAATCAATAAGCAGCTTGAGACTTTGATGTCATAAGCTCAACAAACTTTTGCAGGAACTTCTCCTTCTGATGTTGGTGAACTTTTTGGACTTGATAATGAAAGTAATTAAGGAAATATGTGGGCTAAAAAGATTGAAGAAACAACCTATGTCACCCAAAATTATGGTGATTCCAAGAAGAGTATGTAACATTCCTTGGTGAAGTATAAGCAAAAAGTTGGACATCCTTGCATGGGTGTTTTGGCATGTGATATGGGACAGGAAGATGAGAGGTTGAAGGCCATTGAAAACTCTATTTTCTATAAGCCACCACATGGGCAAATACAAGAGTGCAAGGCGTAGTAGGTACTAAGATATATGTACCTATCATTTTTGCGGGTAATTTTATGTGTCTATACTGTTGAGACAAAATCTCTCTCAAATAGTTTTGATGATAACAAAATTATTTAATGATTATGATTGTGTTTAATGACTAATCTGTGCTCTTGAGTGTATTCAAATTAAGAAACAGGTTACACATCATCTCAATAAAAAAAAGAAGAATTTGATGTAATCCAACATATTTTCTGAACAAGAGGATGAACTGGATGACAGACATGCAAAATGATGAATCATCAATGAGGACGAACCTTGTTAGAAGAAAATATACGGTATCTCAAAATCAATGGATCCAAGTCAAAGTAATAAGAACATAATATTGAGGACAAACAGCTATGAGAGAAACAATTCAAGGAAAGGAGGATACAAGACTAAGGTTAATGATAAGAGGATGATAAGCATATCAATATTCATCCTCTTACCTAAGGAATAGTCAAAAAGGAAAAAGCTGGTACATAACCTGAAAAGACCGACCCTAAAAGCATTGGAAAAGCAAAAAGGAAAAAGACAGCTCATGTCCGGATTTCAAGGGAGGATGAACCTCCTATATGAGGATGAACTGCGAACCCATCCTCTTGAGGTTATATTGTCAAGGACAGCTGGATGGCATTATTGTAAATCATACCAAGAACCTTGGACAATTGCTCAAGTCTCCAACGGTCATCAAAATCCTTTTGCTCATGGATAGAGGTTCATAAACTCTATAAATGGAAGTGATCTCTTCACTTCAATATACAGCTATATTGCAGAAAAAGATCAAAAATCTTAAGTTTATCATAAGCAATATTCATCCTCTTTATACTTTCTACAATCATACACTAGATCTTTGAAATATCTTTTTAGAAAGTGTTTAAGTAAAGAGAAAGAAATCATACTCATATCACTCTGTAATTTTTAAGTAAGTTGTACTTGAAAATATTTGAAACTTGATTGTGAGCTTGGTGAAGCTTGAGAATACACAAAGTGTAATCATCCTCGTTGAGAGGTTGATCTGATTGATCTTTAGTGAAATCTCACAAGAGTGTGAGGAGTGGACGTAGCCATCTTTGGGTGAACCAGTATAAAAGTTATATGTCTATCTCTTTATACTCTTCTTGTATTTATTCTGTTCTTGATTAAAAGTTTGAATTTCCATCCTCCAGTTCGTATCCTCTCAGAGAGGACTGAAATTCAAAAACTCGTTAAAATATTTTTAAACGCCAAAATCCCTATTCAACCCCCCTTCTAGTGATATTTAGCTTCAACATATACCCATATCCATAATGCGCGTTTTTATTCTACATGCCCATAGTGGGTAGTTTTGGTTGGTACTCAATCGATTTGGATCGATTGTTAGTCCTAACAAAATATACCTGGAAAAGAGAACAAGACACTGCAATTCTGGCTGCTTTTAACCACCGATTCTCCAAATGTTTATCTTCTATGTTGGCTTACATGCATAATTGGATTGATGAAAATGTTTCGAGTGCTTTGTGGAAGAAATTAAACACATATGCTTACAAACAGAAAAGAGAAAAAGCAAAGATTAATAAAATATTTCAGAGGGGAACTAGTGCTCACAAGTAAGGTTCCATGTCTGTTGGAGAAATAAATACTATATGATAATTATTATTAATATATATATATATATATATATAATATCTGTTCAATTAAATTTCACCAACTAAACTTGACAATTAATAATTTAGTTAAAACAACTTGGACAAGAGGTCACTCAGGCTGAGATACATCTCTATCTTAATGTTAATCCTAAAACAAATGAGTATACTTGTGAATTATCACAAATGATTGAGGTATATATATATATATAATTGGTTCTTACAATCATTATATATTTCATTAACTATGTACTGATAATTAATTAGTTTTAATTTTAATTTATTTATTTTTTATACAGGAAAACTTCAATAAGTCATTAAAGAATGTGATGATCAGCAAGTGACTGCAAACTTTATGAATATTAGTGGTGGCAAGTACAAAGGATGTGTTATGGTCACTGGTAGTTTATTGTCAACATTTGTAAATGGTCCATCATAACAGATTCAGATTAAATCTTGTACTTATCTTATTACAAATCAATCTCATCGTCTGTCAATAGCTGTTGATAATGGTTAACAATTAAAGGAATAGTGGTTGGTTGAGCAAGAAGAAAAAACACAACTAATAATACTAGCACTAGTTGAAAAATTAAATGTAGAATGAAAAAAAAAAAAAATTGTGGCGCAATAAGAACAGTTTTAATTTCCTTTTGATTTTCACCCGCAGTTCCCGCCTTAGTAGCAACAACAATATCTACGGTCTCAGAACTTGCAGCAACAATCACCAATACTCCCAGTAACAACGGTCTCTAAACTTCCAGCAGCAACAACAACAACCTCCAAACTCTGTCTTCTAGCAGCGACAACAACAACCAATGTTCTAGCAACAATAATTTTTTAATAATTGGCTTAATTGCAGCTTTAGTCCCCCTATTTATACTGATTCACGAAATTGGTCCCCCTATTTTAAAAGTCGACTGTTTTGGTCCATCCCTCTGATTTTTTTAGCTAAAAAATGACGATTTGATATATTTTAAATGAAGCGACATACAATTCTATGGTATAAAACCATCTAGATCCATTAATTATTCATATGTCATTAATTAAATTAAAAGTACGAAAAAAATTTGAAGTTGAAAGTTAAGTTTTTACGACGTTTTATTCAAATTTCATTGGTGTTAATCACTCTATATCATCGTATCATATGTCATGTTATTCAAAACATTTCACGTCATCATTTTTTAGCTAAAAAATGAGAGGGAGGGACCAAAATTGTCGACTTTTAAAATAGGGGGACCAATTTCGTGAATCAGTATAAATAGGGGGACTAAAACTGCAATTAAGCCTAATAATTATTAGTACCATGTGTCATCTCTTTCACAATAGCTTCGTCAACCTCTAGCCGATCAAACTCCATACCAACCAACTATGCTAACAACTGACTTGACTAGACCAGATTTAAATCAACCTCAACCAACTATGACACCGACAACTAGAAGTGGTGTACTTGAAGATGACATGCAATTTCAAATAATGATTGAGGGAGTGGAGCTAATGAGATGAACTATAAATAACGATGGATGTATTCAAATAATTTTTTCTATTTTTATTTTTGGTTTGTATGATATAAAAGTTACATTGAGTGTTTTATTTTTTTATAATAATTGTAATTTAATTAGTATTAAAATTATATTGTCGTTTCTATATATATTATTTCTATAAATTATATTTGCAGTTTTAAAATTATATTAATATTAATTTTATATATATGTTATATTTTTTTGATATTAATTTTGTATTTATTAAATTTATTTTTATTAATAAAATAACCTTTTTGTGGCGGCCAAAACAGTCATAAATAGAATTTTTTTTAGGTTTGACGACAAAGGTTGTGGCGGCCTAAACAGTCATAAATTGTATTTTTTTTCATACAACATTGTCTCTTTGTGGCCGAATTTGTCGCCAGAAAGTTCTTACTAAAATAATTAGAGTGAATTATTATTTTGTAGTATTTAATCATTTTGGTGTTATATATGCCTTGAATTTTACCTCTAACTAAATAAATCTTGTAGTTTTACTTTACTTTATTTGTTCAGTCAAGCAAGTTGATTGTTTGAAGTAGAACATCACTACATAAGTTAGAGAATTGTTGATGCGTAGCTTGATGAAAGAAGAATTCAAAATTGGCTCGTTTTATGTTAAAGCTCTGATGAGTTTGGTTTAAATTGATAAATATTGTAAAAGTCTCACAATGCTTGAAATTGTAAAGAAAGAGAGAGTTCAAGGCTATATATATGGGTTGTAGTTCTTCGTTACAAGATGCACTAGTCAGAAAACACTTTAAACTTGTATCTGATTTTTTTTTCTTTTCTCTTATACTTGTGTTAAAATTTTGTGAGATGTAGTTCAAGTATTTTATTTGGAAGGTGTGAGTGTGCTGGGAACTATGGGGTGCTTTGAGAGAAATTTAAGTGTTGTAACATTTTTTCACATAATGTTATTCTCTTATTGTTATTTGACAACAGTCGTAATTTTTTCTTCGGTTTTGGACTTTCCAAATTATAATCTTGTGTTTGATTGTGTTTTTTAAATATCTCTATGGCTGTTTTTTCCTAAAAAGCTCCTAGAAAGCCGTTATGCTCCCCTAAAGAACAAAAACAACTTTTTGCATGTTTCAATGTCAAATATTGTGACTCAATTTGTTAGAACTAAGTTGTTTTGGATACCAACACTCCATAGTCCATCAGGAATAAAACAATATATCCTCCTATGTATGTTAAGTCTATAGAAAAGCTCTTTGAGAAGATTCCTAAGAATCCTCTAATGACATCCACTATTGTAAAATTATTGCATATGCTTCAACTAAAACTAGATCCTCTGGTTCTCGCAAAAATCACAACTTCTGCTTATGCGCATATGACAAGCAGACCTCAAATAGATCGGTTGGTGTATCATTACAGTGGACTTTGACTGTGTAACATTAGAAGCTAAACAAAAAATATCTTTGAAAAAGATAAATAGTACAAAACATTGAAATAAAAGACGTTAGGTCATACACACTCAGATGTGACTACAGAAGATATGGGCATACGAACTCAAAAATGCTAGAACTAGTAGACCTCTCCAATTAGCATATTCTTTGAAGCCAACAAACAATTTTCTATGGGCTGCAAATAGCAATATACATTAGAAAATTAGTGTGATTATTGATGAAAAGAAAAAGACTTACAAAAATCTTTGAAGATCTTTTTATACTCTTCTCATCAACACTTACAAAATCACACGAAACGTGTTGAAGCTTCAAACTATGTTATCCAAACATAAAAAATTATCAGTATTTGTACAACTTGCAAAACCCTTGTAACTTTACTTAGTAGTAGTTTTTCTCTCAAAGATTTGAGTGTACTAAGTCAGATGTTGGTAAAACTAGAGTATAATCAGTTGACTGAAGGATATTCTAGTGGTTGTTGGTCAGTTTGAGCGTTTTAGTGGAAAATCATTCATATTGAAGGAATTGAGTGTAGCTATTAGGTGGATAGTAAAACAATATAAAATTCTTGTGCTGATCTTATTTTCCTACTTTCTTTTGTATTTAACTTGCAGTTTCATTTTTGTTTCAGGATTAGAAAACTTTTATGATTTTAAAAGGTAAAAAGTTTTTTAAAACACAATTTAAACTTCTATTTTTTATGGTTTTCACTACTTTGAAAATTTTCTATATGTGCTTAAGAATCACTCATGTGTATAGGGAAGATAGCACTTCGGTGATAAGAAGACCAAAATAAGATAGTTTTTAAGTAGGCTAACAAACAATACCAAACTTCTATCAAGGTATAGTAGACCATGCAAATCCTATCACGACCTAAATTTTTTCCACCCCTATTCATAATAATGTGTTTGCACTTGCAGTTATTGTATTGGTGTTAGTCTTTAGATGAAATGGTAAACACCATTTAAAACTCACACACAATTGCGAGTTATGTGTTCGAATTCAAAGAATGATGTACGACATAACAGTATTGACATTTGTTAGTTGAGTTAAATTATGATTAATATATGGTGTATATATATTTATATCATCAATGTTACTTAAATTAAAAAAGAATTTCTAGGATACATGAGTCCACTCGACATGTATCAGTTAAATGACATTTAAAAAAAAAAACTATTTCCTATTTTTGGTTTAAAAAAATAGATTTTTTCATGAAAAAATCTGAAACAAACGCACCCAATAACTTAATATTATTTACTAAAAGTGTCGACAAAACAAAATTCAGTTTTTATAAAATTTTATTATTCAAAATAGTGAATAATTTTTACAATAAAATGTAAATTTTTAGTATCTAGTTTATAAATAATGAAAAGATATTTTTTTTATGAAAGAATTTTTTCTAAAATACAAAAATTGACAAATAACTCTTTAATTGATAAAAATAATAGTTAATTTTTTTGA
>JBBPBP010009779.1:69712443-69725130 GCA_037974735.1 Cicer chorassanicum
TCTCGATGAAAGATACAATAAAATAATAAAATCATAATTAGTTTTAAATTTAATCCTAATTCAAACCGAAAGTTATAAGGCAATTCCAATTTAACAGATATTTCAACAACAAAAAATGTCTTCGTAGATTTTATTGGAAATATTTTAGAAACTAATTAACTATATTTACAAAAAAAGATAACACAATTTTAATTTCAAATTTAAAAATAAATCAAATCTAAATCAATTATAAAACAAATTCAAATCAATTAGGTTAAAATAATCCGTTGATAAGTTAAAATAATTTTCTGATTGTTTTGTGTCGATAAATAATAATAATAATAATAATAATAATAATAATTATAATAATAATGTTGATACATTTTATATAGGTAAATATGAATTCACAGGAACAAAATACTGTGATGCTATATCTAATGTTAGAGAAAATATTTTTAGAGATAACTCGACTTTGTTTAGCAACTTTTATGATAGTGAGTCATTCTTCAATGTAGTTTTATGAAAATCACAACATTAGAAATCGACTAATGGATAGAGAGGGATTAAGGTGAGAATTTTTAGAGAATTTGATCAATCGAGATTATGTTATGATAGTAAGCCATTCTTCAATTGTGATAGATAGAGAAATCACAATTTTTATGATAATGAGTCATTCCTCAATTGTGATAAATAGAGAAATCAGAATTTTTTCAAATATGTAAAATTACTTTATAAATTATTTACATTTTTTAGCATTTTTTATATATTTATAAAAAAATATATGAATGTTATTTTGAAAGAAAAAAAGTATCTGTTGTGTATCAAACACTGAATATCATAAACTAATTTTATCAAATTTGTTATCATGTGCATATCAAACACATGACATGATAACTCTTTATCATGTCCATATCCTATCATGTTTATACCCTATTTCTTATCATATCCCGTCTATATCTTATTTCTTATCAAATCTTGTCTCTATCCTATCCATCAAACGGTCCTTAACGACGTTAATTACTAAATTTTGTAGAATAAAAAACCTATTATTGTAAAAATTAAAGGAAAAAACTACTTTTATTTAAGACTTAGTGTTATTAAAGCACAAAACATTAATACTTTAATATTTTATATAAAATAAAATATAACATCAAATTATTTTTACGTCGCATTTTAATCATCGATCTAATTATTACAAAACAAGATATTATATAACTAGATCTTTTCTTTAATGACTCTAAAGATCTCAACTAAAGATAAAACAAAATCCTAATCAGTTTTGAAATAAATCTCAATTCAACCTCATAAAAATATAAGATAATTCCGATGTCATAAGTATTTTAAAAAAATTAATTAATGATTATTGGTGAGACATTTTAGGAATTAACAAAATTAATAAAAAGATAAGATAATTTTCATTTCAAAATTAAAATAAATCAAATCTAAATCAATTATAAAACAAATCCAAATCAATTAAAGATATTATTATCCAATTACAATTCTCTAGTATAAATTGGCAACAAAGAAAAAGGAAAACAAAGTAACAATGTTACACAAGATGCAATCTACTTTTGATTTTTTGCGAAAGGTGTTACTTTTTTGTAGTGGCTGCATTATTCATGAAGACACCGAAGAAGATGATCAATCTCAATGGATAGCCACAAAACTCACATCAACATGGCAACCAGCTTCAACTCAAGCAAATTGTATCGATGTCGACGTTGATGTCGATGTCGATTCGAACATCGTCAGTGACTGGTCACCGTTGGATGATTTTATTGAGATTGTCCTCCCAAATTGTCAAGATAGAGTTCCATCAAGAGAAGAAGTTGCTGCATACATTTTTTCCATTGTCAACGAACCAACTACTAAAAGGAGATCACTTCCACTATTTCAAGAATTTTGCAAAAACTAATTGTACCATGGGATAGATAGTTTATGGATTCATTACATTAATTATGGGAAGTGTTACACAAGACTAATTAATAAACATGATTCTTTTTGTTTAGTTTATTTCCCACATGTTAAATACAATTGAATTTTTTTTTATGTAGAGAGAGTTGAAGTTGAACTCGACTTTTTAAGTTTAAATTTATTCGTCTCATTTAACCTGCTTAATAACGAATTGATTCATCGGCCGATTTCCAAAAACCTTTAGGACCCGTTTGATGTACACGATAACTAGACAGGATATGATACATGTATCCTATCCCTTTCAAATCATTTGTTTGATGCAGTAATCGGATATGATAATGTAATCAATTTTTTTAAATAATCAGGTTGCAGCCGCATTTTGTTATCTTTAATTTGAGGTGGGATAAAATAATCCGCTCTCAACCGGATATCATTGTTAGCGTTTCTCTCTTTCTCTAATCTCAACACTAGTGTTCGAGTTTGGCATGTGGCACTATTCCATTTTTTATTTTTTGGCACTATTCCATTTTTTATTTTTTGGCACTATTCCATTTTTTATAGTCGGTGAATTTAGATTGATTTCTTTTTTTTTCATATATAATTTTTTTGATTGTTTTCTTATTTATTTTATTCTATAATAATATAAAAAAAATTGATGAAAAATAATAATTATTTTCTAATGTTATGACAGTAAGGGCTTGTTTGATTGTGTTTTACTTTTTAATTTTTAAAAACTATTTTATAAATAAATTTTAAAAAATTGGTTTTAAATTAAAAATTTATTAAAATATGTTTGCTACCTTTAATTTTTTAAAACAGTCTTTCATTAGAGAATTAAAAAAATTGAAAAATAAAAAGTAAAACACCGTTTATCTGTTTTGTTTTTTTAATTTTAAAAAGTATAATATTAAAAATAGGTTTACAAAATAGTTTTTAAAAACAAGTAATTCAAACAAATTGTTTAGATTTTAAATTTTAAAATACTAAAATGGAGTTTTTATGATTTGAATCAAACAAAGTCTAAGTCATTCTTCAATTGTGATAGATAGAGAAATCACAATTTTTCAAGTATATAAAATTACTTCATAAATTATTTATATTTTTTAGCATTTTTGTTTATTTATAAAAAATTATATGAATGTTATTTTAAAAGAAAAAAATTAAATAGATTATAAGGACAAATTTGTCATTTTATCAAAATATAAATCATATCATCTTGTTATCTGGTGTGTATCAAACACTGAATAAGATAAAACTAATGTTATCAAGTTTGTTATCATGTGCACATCAAACACAAGACATGATAACTTTTTATCCTACTCATATCCTATCTGATCTCTATCCTACTCCTTATCCTGTTATCATGTCCCTATCCTATCCGGTCCATCAAACGGGCCCTTAAGTTATTTTTGTTGATGATTTTTTGTATTTTTTTTCTCTCTATTTTCTCGTTACAAGCCTACAATTACTATTTTGAGTTTATTATGTTTTTTTGTTCTATTATCTTTCCGGTACAAAGCCTACATTTCAGCCTTCATTAATTAATGTTGTTATTTAGTTTATTAGTTTGTGAGTTATTATTATTTTTTGAGAAAAACCTGCATTATTTTAAGGGATTAAACATGTTAGTGTAGATAAAAATCAAAGATAACTATTTTTCTGCAAATAAATGGTCAAATAGAAAATATAATTTCACTTAGTAATAATAATTGGCAAAAAAAATTAAATTCAAACACAATTTTTAACGTGGAAAACTTCTCTCAAATTGAGAGAATAAATACCACTAGACATAGTCGCTTCCACTATAATAATTAATGAGTACACAAGAGTCTTCTTAGTAATACTAGTGAACATCAATCAACAATAGCAATACAAATAACAAACATTCCACTAAAATGACTGTTACAAAGTAACTCTCAGAGAAGATAAAAGTATTAAGATTGTATATTAAAAAATAGGTTAAATACCACCCGTGGTCCCTTAACTTAATTTCAGTTAACGATTTAGTCATTTATCTTTTTTTTTTTTTCGGATTTGGTCATTTACGATTTTAAATAATTTCAGCGTTACCCTTTAAGTGGGGTTTCATTAAGAAAAAATTAAAAAAATATCCCTTCCGTGTTCAGAAAAAGTTACCCTTTATATTTTGAAAATATTTCAGAAAAATATTCAAAGTTTGTTCTAAGTTTGGTAGTAGGATTGATTCGTTAAAACTGAAGCTATGGATATTTATACTCCATAAACATCACTTCAGATCAGCGGCAATCGTTCCTAGAGGTTTGATAAACATATGCAATAATCTAGATGAGGTATTTTTTAACTTTTTCATAACGGAACCCTTCTTAAAGGGTAACGTTGAAATTATTTAAAAACATAAAGGACCAAATCGAGGGGGAAAAAAAGATAATGGACTAAATCGTTAACCGAAATTAAGTTAAGGGACCACGGGTGGTATTTAGCATAAAAAATAACAAAGTCAATAGTAGAAATAACATAATAAAATTGTAGACTAAACACAGAGCAAGTAAGATTCAAAAAGTTGATGTTGGGTGTCAACTAAGATTCAAATAACATACTAAAATTTGGTGATAAATTTATTTGAATCTTATTTGAGACCCAACATCAACGAGACACACTATCTGACGACCATTGTCAAGAATATTTTTTATACAAGGAGTCAACCACCTATCTCTGGGGTCATCTGACACCTTTTATCTCTAAAATATTTTAAAGCGTAAATATCGTAAAAATACGAATAAATTTAGTTCATAAATAAAAATCACAAGACATGAAGATACAATCTCGAAAAGGCTAGAACCAGTTGACCACTCCTACTAGCATATTTTTTTGAAGCCATTGAACAATTTTCCCTGGGACTGCCAATAGAAATCTACATCAAAAAATTAGTGTGACTCTTGCTGAAAATTTTGAGGGATCAACAATTTTCCATTAGAACTTACAATATCATATACAGAAAATTTTGAAGTGCAAAAAACAAATCATGCAGCTTAGGGGGAATCAAAAAAATCAAAAATTCATAAACAAGAGCCACACATTGTCATATTAGAAATCAGAAACAGAGTGGAAGATTGAAAAAATTAGAGAGAAAGATACAAATACTTTGGAAATTTTGGAGTATTTGGGATTTGGAGTAAAGTGTCTCCAATTTTGAAGTAAAAATTCATACTCTTTTAGAGTATTATTTCTTCTCCCTTAATCGATGAATATTCTACTATTTGTTTTATTTTCTATATGTCAATAAGTAA
Source organism: Cicer chorassanicum (assembly GCA_037974735.1). Taxonomy (NCBI): domain Eukaryota; kingdom Viridiplantae; phylum Streptophyta; class Magnoliopsida; order Fabales; family Fabaceae; genus Cicer; species Cicer chorassanicum. The sequence continues at coordinate 69,717,603 of JBBPBP010009779.1, forward strand.
CTAACCTCTCTTTTAGGGTCTTTCGTGAATCTTGTGATTAAGATACTTTTTAGTTTTTACTATGGCTTAATTTTAATTCTAGTTATATTTTGAGATTTTTGTTGTTTATTTCAATTAAATTATTCTATTGTTTTATTTACATGTTTGGGATGACCAACATTTGCATCCCTTAATCAATCAATTGACTAGTGACCAACTACAATTAATTGGTAGATCTATAGCATAATTGAGATTATGGTTCTTGTGTGATGAAACACAAATACTAATCTTAAGACCATTCAACCTCTTGGTTCTTTATATTTTCTTTTAATTATGTTTTTTGTATGATCAATCAAAGTGTTAATTTAGGAAAATAATATTACAATGAATTAGCAATCTTTGTTAATAGTTTTAAAGAGGGATTGATAATTGGGAAAACAAATAAAGATTCATATACAACTAAGATTTGAGGTATTGATATTACAATTGAAACCATAATCCTAGGTTTTTTCTCAAAATTTTGTTATTCTCATTATAATTCTTGTGTTTTTGTTAGTGCGAATCAATCATAATCATTAGTCGAAATAGTATAAAATATTGATGAATTTGATCATTTTTAAATTTATTTTTGTGGATATGATAATCTTATATTGAAAATGTCTACCTTCGCGCGATGAGCCATAATACTTCCTACGAATTATCTAATTAGGACAATACTATGATCTAATTGTAACCTTAGGGTTGTAAGAGAATATTTTATTCACAGACATACAGTAAGTTCATATCACACAGTAAGTCGTGCACTAGAGGGGTTCCTAGGAAAGAGAGGTGGGTCAAAGGACCACTTTAGGGGTGTACGTGGGTTGGGTTGGGCCGGTTTTGACAAAACCCAATACCCGACCCGATCAATTATCTTTGGGTTGGGTTAATTTCTAAACCCGTATTTTTTTATTTAACCCGAACCGAACCGATCAAAAACAGGTTGGGTTGGGTTGGGTTGGCGGGTCATACATAAATAATAACCTATTTTTTATATTACAAGAAAATATATTGAATGAAAATATATTTAATACTTGAATGTCTCAAAACTATAAAATTTCAATCAAATTATGCAATTCTTTAAAAAAGTCATCAACCTATCACACAAAAAAATATATCCAACAATCTTCAAATACATAAATAAATTCAACAACAGTAAATCAATAAAATATGAAAATTCATCAATTCTAAGCAATGTCAACTTCAAGTTGTTGCACTTAACAAGTTTCTCAAAGTATGGAAGGAAACAATTGGGAATCTGCAAAAACAAATATTAATAATAAAAGTGAGGAGATAAAGAAGGAGAAATAATAAATAAGTAAAATATGCATTTAACAAAGCAATAACAAGTACCTTAAGATGTAGTAGCGATTGTCTTAAGCTCAGCAGCAGTCACCCCGATATCAATTGAAACTAATTCAGACAACTCTAAAATTTTAAATACAATACACAATCTCATTAGCACACCAAATGATTAAAAGAATAAACAAAAATAAAGGAAAATCAATTTGAGAGTTAAAATAAAACATTTGTACCCGACTCAATCTTTTGTACTTCAACCAACTCAGCTGCTAAATCAATTTTCTTAGGAGATTTGATCCAATTTTGGATACAAATCAAAGCTTCAACAGTAGTGGCATTTAATGAACTACGAAATGAATCGAAGATTCGACCTCCTGAACTAAACGCCGACTCAGATGATACAGTAGACACTGGAATAACAAAAATATCTCTAGCTATGCGAGAAAGAACATAGTACTTATTTGTTTTTCCTTTCCACCATTTAAGAATGTCAAATGTAGGGAGTCATCTTCAACACCATCCTCTGAATACCTATCCAACTCACTTTTTGGCAACTCACCTTACTTTTTCTTCATGTTCAATCTAAACAAATTAGCCACTGGTTACACATAATCCACCAACCATTTTAGTTTACTAAGGTACCATTCATTTGTTTATAGTTACTATTTTCAAATAAAATACTAAAAGAAAGTGTTTAATAGATTCAAATATAAAAAATTTCAACTAAATTCATCATAAGATTTTGCATAAGCATCAATTTTACTCATAAATAGTATTTAACTCAAATGAATAGTATTTAACTAAAAATATTTGTATTTAACAAATGTAAAAAATTTAAACTAAATTCATTATAAGCATAAGCTTTCTGTTCATACCTTTATTACATAAAACTATAACAAAATATAACATTTAAATAAATAGTATTTAACTCAAATTAAATTGCTCATTTGAAAGAGACAATTCAAAAATTAGATATGAATTTTATGAGTAGGCATATACGAGATTACAATGTCAAAACAAATTAAACGAGTTCAGTATTTAGCCTAGACGCATGAACACCTTGCATCAACATTCATATAAAAATCACTTATTAATAATATCTTATTATAACTAATTCGTTTAAAATCAGTTTTGAGCACCTGTAGAACAAAAGAAGAAGGTGGACAGCGGCGCGACTTCAAGAAGTCTTGAAGAAAGTATAGCCAGATAGTGGATGAAGGCAGCTGAAAATCTAAATAAGAAGAAGAGTAATGAAACCCTATTGGACTACTAGGCCTGCCAAACAAATTTTTTTAAATTGTTAAACCCATTACCCGACCCAAATATAAGCGGGTTTCAACGGGTTGGGTTGGGTCGAACCCGAAAGTGACTGGGTACGGGTAAAAATTGAGTTGAGTTGGATTGGGTGATCGGGTTGACGGGTCAACCCGCGCCCATGTTCACCCCTAGACCACTTAATAACCAAGTTTTTCCTTAGTGATAATCCCTCTAATACAACTTTTTACTATTTTATCCTTCCCTTCTATTATGGGCATTCTAAAATTCTATATAAATTAAAGGTCTAAAACGTTGTTTTTATTACAAAAATTTAAATCATAACACAAAAGTTAAGTAATTAAAAAAATATTCATAATCATTATAAGTTCAATTTTTCTAATTAATAACGTCATTAAAGTGGAGCCTAATTAATTATTGTATGTTTTCAATTGAAGTCCATTTAAATCCTTAGAGTATAAATTCTGAATATTTCAATCATGATATCACACGCAATCATTGCATTAGAGCCGTCAAAATAGGCTAGTCCGAATGGGTCGGTCCGCCCAACCCGCTAAAACATAGGGCTTGGGCCTAAAAATTTTAGCCCGAATTTTTTCAGGGTTTTTGAGTCTGATCCAAATAAACCCGTTACCCATTAGGGTTAGCCTGTATGGATACCGGGTAGCCCGCAGCCCGCATAATCAATTTTTTTTTTAAAAAAAAAAGTAAAATTGGTCTTAAAAAAAGGCTCGAACAAACAAAAATTAAATTGGGTCAAACTATTTAGCACTCTATTTAAATTTGATTTGAGTTTTTCATTTGTGTCATGCTAGACAAATCTAAGTTGTTTTTGGCAATTTGAACTTATTTTAATTTTGTGTGTTGTTTGGTTAATGTGTTGTCTTGGATAATGTGTTGTTTGAATCGAGTTTGTGTTAATAAGAAAATCTGAATTTCGAACTTAGTTTGTGTGTTATTTTATTGTGTATTTTTAATGATCTAGAGTATCATATAAGTTGTTTTTAAATAGGCATGTAGAATTAAGTTGTTTTGAAATGGACATGAAGAAATTTCGAACTAAGTTGTTTTTAAATTGGCATGAAGAAAATTTTTAAATTAAAAGAGTCGTAAGAAAATTAAAAATATAATAAAAAAAAATTAAAAAAAAAATATGCGGGCTACCCGCCCAGCCCGCAGTCCGTCTAGGGTCGGGCTCGGGTAGTATTTTAACAACCCATATTAAAACAACGCTTTTTAGCCTGGTCAAAAGAAGCCCGCAACCCGTTAGGACCGATCCTAAATGGGTCGGGTAGCCCGTTTTGACAGGTCTACATTGCATACTTCAAATCAAATAAATTTAAATAAATAAGCAATAATTCCATAGTATTGAAAAAAATAAAAACTAATCATTTTATGATTTAAATTAGAACAATTTCAAATCATGGCAATAAATTGGTAACATCATAAATGCACAAACAATTATTACATGGTTTAAATAAATAAAAAATTCAAATCACAAATAGTATATTTATAACGTCATAAAATAAAATAAAAACAACTATTGCATTGAATTAAATTAAATCAAGATCATTTCAAAGAGTAACACAATAAATTTATAATTCATAATATCATAAAGTCATAATCACTTATTGCATTGAATCAAATTAAAATATTTAAGGCATATGATAATTATAATTAACTGAGGAAAATTTCTTCTTTTTTTTGAAGAAAAATCAGTTAATATTAAAAGAGATTAAGTAATTAATGCATAGTGCTAATTTTTCCTAAATAAATATAGATAAAAAATTAATAATAATTGCTAGAATAAAAATATAACAAAGTGAAACATCACACATCAACCAAGACATGTGTCATTCAAGATCGTCTCATCCCAAAAAATTTCAAGAATTGTTGCTCTGATACCATAATGTAACACCCCGAATTTTTAAATCCAAAACATTACTTAAAATTACTTATTTCTTAAAAAATTATGACAATTTTTTTTAGTAATAATACCTAAACTACAATTTGTTTAAATAACTAGTAACAACCACATTTATTTAATATTCTCAAAAAAAATGTTTATTCAAAGACTAAAATAAAGTAAAAATAATTATTTCTAACGGAAGGAAACCCACTTCTGTATTTCTTGTATTTAAAAATTGGTACAAAAGATTGAAAATAAACTTAGAGATATCGCAGAAAATCTACTATTACAAAATTGCCATGAGAACCCATTTTTATCCAACATTCGCTCACATCAATATTCATCAACTATTTTGAATCTCCTCGAAGTCATTAGTACCTAAAATGTTGTTGTAAGAGTCAATTTTTTCCATCATACACATCAAACCAAAGTTAAACATATAGAAGAATGACACAAACATATGAATGTAAAAACTTTCAATTTAAAAGAAAAAATACGCAAATCAGTAGATTGTACAACAAAAACAAATGAACTTATGTTTAATGCATGCTCATAAAACTATATGATCCGGATATAAACCTACCACTAAGGCAACTTCCACACAGAAAAATCACTTATACCAATGAGGAAGATAAACCTGCCACTAAGGCAACTTTCACGAATATGCATATGTCATGACATGATGTTATATCATCAAAGAGGAATATTCCCACACAGCCCACTAAGATAATGTAAAATGCATTCCAGAAGTCACTTTTTCAAACCATCATCTTATTCACAAATCACTAAGATCATATATCATACATCCTTATCATGAGAATCATATATTCATAGACAAATAACCATAAAAATTACAACTTTCACTACACACACATAAAAATCAGAAATTTGTTTTATATACACCATAAAAATTAAAACTTTAACATATATGACATGAAAATTATTTTGCAGTCTCCCATAATATTTTCCCCAATTTTGCATTGACGTGACCAATTTAATGATGTGGCATGTCCAAGTGTATTTCAACATGGATATAAGCATTTAAAAAAAAATTGTTATGAAATTTTTAAAAAAAAATTGACACAGGAAATTGTTAGGAAAAACAAAAAGTCTTTAACCCCCTTATTTCTTTATCCTCATCCCATTTCTTAGAAAACCAAAAAATTGTTAAGAAAAACTGTCGGAAAAAAAATAATGTCCCCCACATTCTCCATTATCTTTCTCCTCCATCCACGTGAGTTCTTCCTCCGTGGTAAGAATGTTTGCTAATCACACCACATCCTATTTCAAATCGGTTTTCACATTGATGTGCATCACATGTTTGAAATTGCATCTCACATGATTGGGTAGCAATGGATAACAAGCCCAACATCGAAGGCTAAACAAAACTCGGTCGAGAAATCCGGCGAGTTTTTTCTGGAATGAGTTCAGTTGCGTCAAAATTTAAACCGATCTATAACTCAGTGAAATAGAAGTCACCAATGTTGGTTTCCTCTACAGTAGAGGGTACCCTTTTTTTGGAGGGAAAAGTGGTAGTGGTGAGTAGTGGTTTCGTAAAGGAGTGAACGTCGGGAGGGTGAGGGTGTTAGCGAGCGGGAGAAAGTGAAGATGAGCAGGGTTGTGAAAAGAATAAGTGTACAAATTGAGATTGTGGTAAAAAAATTCAATTGAAATTTGGAATAACCAATCAGAACAAGAAATGGGTAAGGAGATATTTAGTTTTCTAAGAAAGGTGAAGGGTATAAAGATTTAAGGGGTTAGGGTTTCTTTTATATTTTAAAAATGCTTATATACATATTGGAATACATTTGGACATACCACATCATTAAAATTGGACACGTCGTCGCAAAATTGGGTAAACATATGTAGGGACTACAAAATCAGAAAAAGTGTAAATGTGAGGGACCAAAGTCGCTCGTTTTAAATTAGGGGATCAAAATCGCACAATTGAAAAACTAGAGGGGCCAAAAGTTCAATTAAAACAAAAAAATATATATAGTGTCTAAGTGTTACAATTAAATAAGATAAATGACTAAAAATATAATTTTAATTTTTTTAAAAGGTAAAAAGTGTTATAAATCACAATTCAAACCATTATTTTTGTGTGTTTTTCACTACTTTCACAATTTTCTCGGTATATGCTTCAAAAGTACTCATGTGCATAGGGAAGATAGTACTTAGTTGATAAGTAGACCAATTTTGGTCTCTCATATCTTAGGATTTAATTCAAACGTGTTAAAATAAAATACGTTTTTAAATAGACTAGCATATCATACCAAATTCTTATCAAGATCAGAATTAGACCTAAAAATTAAGCTTATGACAGATCACATGTCACACTTAGGCCTTAAATTTTATGGCAAACTAGACTCGGGCCTTACAAATCATACCTCAACCTAATCTATTATAACCCCTAATCATAATGATTTATTTGCACTTCCAATTTTTGTTCTAATTTTTGTTTTTGTTGGTAGACAGAATTGTAAACACCACTTAAAACTCACACAATTGATATATCCTGATTCAAATCCAAGACATGATGTGTGATCTAATAATATCGACATTTATCAACTGACGTAAAATACAATTCTTATATACGTGTGTATAGATATTTATACCAACGTTGTTACAGAAATTAAAAATTATTTATATATTATTAATTGGTGTAGACTTGCTGTAATTTTGAATTTGATTGTTTTAGATATTATTCATAATAATATTTTATAATATCAACATCTTACCTCCATTGAGTGTAAAAGATCTCCACCAAAAATACAATAAAATAATAAAATCCTAATCAGTTTTGAACATAATCCTAATTCAATTACAAACTCATAAAGATACCTTCTTAAAAAAACTAATAATGATATAAGATAATTCCAATTTGATAGGTATCTAAAAAAAAATCTAAGTAGATTTTAGTTGAAATATTTTAGGAACTAACTAATCAAATTTATAATAAAAAAAATAACATAATTTTTATAATATCAACATCTTACCTCCATTGAGTGTAAAAGATCTCCA
>JBBPBP010009779.1:69733289-69754446 GCA_037974735.1 Cicer chorassanicum
TTAAAAAAAAAAAAAAAAATAGTCTCTCACATTTGAAGAAGTTTGTAGATTATTTTCTAAAGCTGCTCCAAACGGATGAAAACTCCTTAAAATATTCCATCTTCAAGGACCGTACATTTATAAGTGTTCCATCCCGGTAAAGTAATAGAAATAGAATTTGTGTCCATCTTATCTCTTTTTTTATCGTAAAACTTATCTTTAAATTATTTTCTTTATCTTTATTATTAATACTATTCACAAAATATTATCTCATCTTAAAATTCACTGGCACATAGTTTTTCGTAGTTTATCACCCTAAATTTCTACAATACATATTAAAAAAAAATAAATAGAAGATAATTCTTCTACTAAACATTGTCGGTGGAGGTAAGAATCATTTAGTTACTCTTATCTTTTTGTGACATAAACAAATTTTTGATATAATTAAGAAAGCTGCTAATAAAGGGAATAGTAGACGTAAAAGACTTAATCATTGATCAAAAGACAATTAATTTTCAAAAGACTCTTATGTGTATGTGAACAATCTAAGGAGGACGAGGTTAATGTTGATCATGTGCATAATTTGAGAGCAGAAGGAAGAGTCTTAAAGGTTTTGTTAATTGAGGTTGAGGAAGCAAGTCGACGTAGGTACAATTGGTTGAAATTAAAGTTCATAGAATTACATGTTCTCATGTGAAAGATAAAGAGTAACAATAAAACAAAGATAAAATCATGTAGAAACTTGAGACACATGAAATTGTAATTGGTTTTTAAAAAAAAAATTGGGACATTACTTTTGATCAAATAAATGTTATTGAGAGCTCTTGTTTCTCACAATAGACATAATTTCTCACAGATGAAGAAGCAAGAAATAAGATAAGGGAAGAGATGAGGAATCAGTTACTGAATCAGGGCTAGGACTTTGGCCCACAAAAAATGTAATAGCAAACGCGACAAGGGTTTAAGCCCTTGAAAAATATTATGCTAGTACCAACGAGGGTTCAGACCCTCCAAAATATTGATTCACACCAACAATTAGCGATGGTTATGACCCTTAGTTAATAAATTTTGTGATAACGATGGCTTAAGCTCTAGGTGATGGGAAATTTAAAAAATTTGTTTTCCCGCCCTTATTTCTGTCCGAGGGCTTTGACCCTAGAAAAAATTGTGTTGCATTTTTTAGGGGTATGACCCTCACAAAGTCAAAAACTCCTTTGATTTCACATTTGAAAACTCATTTGCAATCAAAAACTCATTTGCATTTCTATCCGAGGACTATGTGATGTGAACACATTTGATTTCAAACTTAAGTAAGTTGTCTATGAATGATTTTGAAAAATGTGATTTTTGTAGTTAAGCTAAAATAAATAAATAAATAAAGTTCACATAAATTTGTAGTTAGATAATCTAAGTCTTTAGATTTATTACACTTTGTGACGTTATGGGACGTTAACAAGAAATGAAAAACGTTATTTCATTACTTTTATTGATGATTGTTCTGACTATACTTTTGTATATCAAATGAAAAACAAAAGTGAAAAGCTTGACATGTTAAGGATCTTTGTAACTGAAATTGAAAATCAATTTAGTAGAAAGATTAAGAGGTTTTAAGTATGATTCTAGTTTGTTTAATGAATTTTATAAATTGTATGGAATTATAATTGGAACAATTGCACTATAATTGCTTGAAGTGAATGGTAATGTTGTAAGAAAGAATAGAACTCTTATTGAACTAGTTGTTGCTAGTATGTTTAACTCTAGTGCTGCATCTTATTGGTGTGAGAAATATATATTGCTTATTTGCTATGTTTTGAATAGAGTTCCTAAATCTAAAAAAAAAAACATCTCCTTATGAGATAGTGAAGAAAAGACAACTGAACTTGTCTTATTTTCAAACTCGGGGTTGTCTGGCTTATGCCAGAATCCCCGATCTCAAGCGAATTAAACTCGCCAGTAGAGCCTATGAATGTGTATTCATTGGGTATGCAGTAAAGAACAAAGCGTATAGGTTTTATGACCCAAATGCAATAGTGATCATAGAGTCAAATGATGTTGACTTCTATGAAAATAAATCCCCTTTCAAATGGAGAAATAGTGGGGGCAGCGAACCAAGTCAAGTTCTTGTGACAAGAAGCACTGAAAGTAACAAACAAGGCGAAACAGAAACTCGAAGGAGTAAGAGAGTAAGAGTTGCTAAATATTATGGACCTGAATATATGGCCTATAATTTAGAAGAGAATCCTGCAAATCTTAAAAAAGCTCTGTCATCATTGGATGCATATTTATGGCAAGAAGCTATAAACGATGAAATGGATTCTCTAGAGTCTAACAAGACCTGACATTTAGTAGACTTGCTTCATGGTTGCAAATCAACAAGTTGTAAATGGATTTTGAAAAAGAAACTAAAACCTGATGGATATGTTGATAAGTACAAGGCACGCCTTGTAGCCAAAGGTTTTAGACAAAGAGAAAATATAGATTTCATCGACACTTTTTCACCAGTCACTAGAATAACATCCATTAGGGTGCTCATATCACTTGCGGCTATTCATAACCTGGTGATACACCAGATGGATGTTAAAACAATCTTTTAAATTGTGACTTGGAAGAAGAAATCTATATGGAACAACCTGAAGATTTTGTAATACATGGACAAGAAGACAAGGTTTGTAAGTTAGATAAGTCTCTATATGGTCTTAAACAAGCTCATAAGAAATGGCATGAAAAGTTTGATAACTTGATCGAATGAGTTTAAAGTGACCTAGTATGGAGCATTGACACGCTATCGAAAGAGTCATGAGATACCTAAAAAGGACCATGAGTCTCGGATTACATTATCAAACATTTCCTACCGTCCTTGAAGGATACAGTGTTGCTGATTGGAACATTTTATCATATGACTCCAAAGCAACCAGTGGCTATATCTTAGTATAGCTAGTGGTGTTGTATCTTGGAAATCGAAGAACAGACGATATTGGTTCAGCCCACTATCGAGTCTGAAATGATAGCACTAGCTATTACTAGTGAAGAAGCGACCTGATTGATATGCTTGCTAGTTGAAATCCATTTATGGGAAAAATCTATGACAGATGTGTTGATTCACTGCGATAGTACCGCGGCTATTGCAAAAATTAAGAACCGTTATTACAACGGTAAGAGACGACAAATACGTCGTAAGCACAACACAGTTAGAGAATTACTTTCTAAATGAGCTGTTATAGTGGATCATGTATGCACTGATGAAAATTTAGCAGATCCTTTGACGAAAGGATTACCTAGAGAGAAAATCATAAATACATCCAAAAGGATGAGACTAATGCCTATAGAGTCACTCATGATGGTAACCTGACCTAAAAGACTGGAGATCCCAAGAATTAGGTTCAATGGGTAATAACAAGTTGTGAAGTGATATGAGATGAACATGCTATTATAAATCAGAGAAGCATGATTCCTGAAGCGATGAAAGGATGAGGTAATAGAAACTCTTAATGAGATTTATGCTCTATGTGGAGGGAGTACCTAGCTACAGGAGTACTCTTGATAGACTCACATATGTGAATGTGGAAGTGGGGCCGCTTCCTATGGAATTTTGAGGCAGAATTCCTAGAGCGTTCACTATACTGGGATACACGTGCAGGGCCATTAATACACGGGCTTTTGAGAATACACCCTATGAAAAGGTTGTGTGTGGGTTTGATGTCAGAGATAGAGTTCAAGACTATGAGTCACTCTTGTTGAATCTAAATCTTACTTACTATGCAAAGGTTCAAGTCAAGAGACACCTTTGTTTATGCACGATCTTATAGAAGCGTTTGACGCTATTTCTGAAACATTTTTTTTTTTAATTTAAGTGGGGGATTGTTGGAACATATTATGTGAATTTAAAAATATGTTGAAGTCCCACATTGGAAAGAATTTTTTTTGTCAATTCAAGTTGTTAAAATAACCATGTTTTTTAAAATTCAAGTCCCACTTTGGAAAGAATTTGTTTAGTCCCACATTGATATACTCTTTTATATTGAGTAGTTTCCAACTCTTAATATGCTAAAGTCCCACATTGCTTAGAAATCATATGTGAGTTTGCTTCCATCACTATATAATGAGTTTCAATCTATTGTGAAAAGCACACCAAAGTTTGATGCTTTTCCCAACTTTCTCTTTTCTCTCTTTTATTCTGTTCGCCTAATTTTCGAGCCACTTCTCCCCTTTCTTTCAGTCCCTTCGGTTTTTTGAGCGGTTATTATGCCGCAGTCCCTTCGATTTTTAGAGCGGTTATTATGACGTAATCCTTTCGATTTTTAGAGCGGTTATTATGTCGCAGTCCCTTCGGTTTTTAGAGCAGTTATTATGCCGCAGTCCCTTCGGTTTTTAAAGCGGTTATTATGTCATAGTCCCTTTGGTTTTTAGAGCGGTTATTATGCCGCAGCCCCTTCGGTTTTTAGAGCGGTTATTATGTCGTAGTCCCTTCGATTTTTCGAGCGGTTGTTATGCCGCAGTCCCTTCGGTTTTTTCGCGGCCTAAAATTTCGAGTGTTTCTCGAAATCAATGGAGTCGCCACCAAAGTTTATTTTAAAATAGGGATAATATTAGAAAACCCTTAAAAAAAAGGTCTTTGAAACCAAAATTTGAGTCAATTATGCGTAGGGAAGGTATTAGCACCCTACGACATCCGTTAAAAAACGGTTACCTATAATTAATTGTGCAAAATTAATATTAACTTAAATATATTTATTTCTCCTTTTAAAATGCAAATATAATATTTTTACGAAAATAATCTAATGATAAAAGTACATTTAAAATATAGAGAATTTTTTTTTTTTTGTTATTATGCATGACAAGAGTGCGATCTTGCTCCTACGTATCTCCCAGTGTGATGGAGAAATCAAAGTTACGTAGTTCTTGGGTAGAAAATGCGGATGTGTTGATTACTTTTAAAAAATTGTGTTTTGTTGTTGATAAAAAAAAGTTTTGAAAAAGAATTTGTTTGATTTGAATAATATTTTAAAATGCAAGTTTTAAGACTATTTAGTCGTACAACTCGTGTCTCGAAAAATTTAAGGAGTAAAAAGATGTCACATCTAATTTAATCCTTTTAAGAATAATTTCATTTTTCGATTTTAAATATTAAGTTTTAAAAATATCAAGTAGTAAAAATGGTATCTCGAAAAATTTAAGAAGTAAAAAGATGTCGCATATAATTTAATCCTTTTAAGAATATTTATTATTTTTTGGTTTAGATATGAAGCTTTAAAAATGTCAAATAGTACAATTTGTGTATTAAAATTTTAAGGGGTAGAAAGATGTCACATTTAATTTAACCCTTTTAAAAATATTTTATCATTGTTTTCTTTTTAAGAAAAAAAAAACAACAGATACTAAAGTTTAAGTGATTCTTCGAAATAATTTACAATTTAATAAGTGAGGAAACATAATTTGTTTTAAAATTAAATAGCACAACCCAAAAAAGAAAAATATGTTATAATATAAACTAAATGATATTTATCGCTAATTAATTATGTTCATAATTATTTACATTAAACAGAATTATTTATATTAAATGGAATAAATATGATTTATTAGTTAAATAAAATAAACATATGGAACAATAATTATTAGCTAACGTGAATATAGGTACAGCGCAGGAAGTAAGGGAAAGTAAGAGATCTGACCAAGCAATTTTCCAATGTGAATATAGAAATAGGAAGAAAGCTATTATACTTTCTGACCAAGGAGTTTTACAACTCACAAGAAGACAAAAATCTCAAACAAAAAACCCCACCACACATAACACATTTTAACATTCACAAACGCAAAAACCCCAACCAAATCCCAACCAAACCACAAAAACCCAACCAAATCGCAACCAAACCACAGTTTACACAAACCCAGACAAAATTTACACAAATCCAGACAAAATCTCATCTTTCTAGTTTTAAATCTTAGTTTCTAAAGTTTACATACTTCAATAGTGTACAGTTTGAACAAAAGAATGAGAAAATACATGCCTTTCCGGATGCCGATGAAGATCGAAGGATGGTGTGGAACGTTTTTTCGAATGCCTTTCTGGATGCCGGTGAAGATCTGGATGCCGGTGAAGATCTGGATGCCAGTGAAGATCGAGGCGGTTGTTAAAATGGGGTGTTGTTAAAATGGGTTTGAATGTGTTTATGGGTATGGATTTTCTTCTCTTTTGATTTTTTGTGTGACTGTAACTCTGTTGAAAAAAACTCTCCCTTCTATAACTCTTGAATTTTCTCTAAAAAAAATCATGCTCCTTTACAACTGATTTTTTTGTCAATTTATAGATTAAAAGATTAATCCTTGTATCCACAAGATAAACTCAAGCTCTGGTTTGTAGGATGCAGTGATTTTGAAAGAGGCGTGTTGCTAAACTGTTGCGTGTTGCAGAAAAGAGGAGTGATATTGAAATGAAAGCGGGCAGGGCGTGAGGGCGTGTTGCAGAAAAGAGGCGTGGTAGTGAAATGAATACGACATGGCGTGTTGCAGAAAAAAGGCGTGGTATTGAAATGAAAATGGGCAAGAAAATAATAAAATAAAATGAAAATTAAATTAAATTAAATTAAATAAAAATAAAATGAAATTAAATGAAAGTAAAATAAAATGAATGAAATAAAATAAAATTGAGGTACTACAGCTGCCCCTATTTAATTATTTTGTTTAGTAAAAGATAATTAAATATAAAGACCTAAATTTTGTATCAATTATAAAAGTAAATTAATTTCGAAAACAGAAAATAATTTGATATATAAGGTAAAAAGTTGGTGATTGGCAAAATGAAAAGCATCATCATAGTTTCCAATGGACATAAATAAAAACATGATCGTCTTCGGATTGGTTATTGATGCGTAGATCGAAATAAATAAAATGATCGTCTTCGGATTGATTATCGATGCGTAGATTGACATATATATATATATATATATATATATATATATATATATATATATATATATATATATATAAATTAATTAATTAATTAAAAATAAAAAAAATAAAAGAGAAACATGTTATGGTAATTGCAACGCAAACATATAATGAACAATGTGACACAAAAGTTGTTGAGTATAAATAAAGTATAAATATAAGATATGCATGACTCATTCATTATGCATTGCACAAGGTTCTTGAGTATATTTAAAATATGAATGAAGATGCATAGATCATGTGTGACTACATGGAAAATGTAAGATGCATGCAATGTAAGTAAATTCTTTTATTTTTATGGTTCCCCGATCCTTACGCGACTTATACGCCTACAAGATTCAATGGATCAATGGAGATAACAATCGTTCTTTGTGTGACGACTCTAGTATATCTTGTATGACTTCCCCCTTATTCGAGGCGAATGCATTGTTTAAAATAATTACCCTTTTTTTTATACCCCATATATGTTAGGAATCTATCGAGTTCTCATGTATATATTTTTCAAGTGTCAAAATAATTAAAATGTTTTTTATTTTATTTTATATTTACACACATTTCAGATTCCAAAAATTTATTATCATAAAATAACATTTAAAAAAAAAATGAGGCTGAATCAACTTAGAAAGAGGGTAATGTATAGCATTGAATGACAAGATTAGAAAATGTACATTCATTACTTTGAGAATAATACAATTGAACTAAAGGTTACAATGTAGAGATGAATGTGTTTAGCTTTAGTTGGAGATATAACAACGCTAGTCATTCTTGTAATTTAGGACTTCTAAGAATAATAAAATGCCCCAGTTTGAACCACTTGATCTTTTTGTTATCCCTAACTTTTGCATGGACCGCTCTTTCAAGTTTTCAATCCATCGGGATGCTCTAATTTTTGCCTAGGTCGCCTTTTCAGGTTTTCAACCTAGCGAGCTCAATTTTTCAATTGTTTATTTTTTATTTTTTTTAAGCATAATACTTTTTGACTGCATCTGAGTTTATTGGAAGTGGAAGCTCATCTCCATCCATTTCTGCAAGTATTAGAGCTCCCCCAGAGAAAGTTTTTTTCACAACATATGGTCCCTCGTAGTTCGGGGTCCATTTTCCACGAGAATCCCTTTTGATGGGCAATATTTTCTTTAACACTAAGTCTCCTTCTTGAAACTCTCGAGGATGAACTTTTTTCTCATATGTTTTTTTTAAGTCTTCTTCTCTTCTATGAGATTCAATTGGTCATATCTTGATTGAACCCACTCTGCCTCTTCTAGTTTTGTTTCCATCAGGACTTTGATCGAGGGAATTTCAACTTCAATGGGAAGTACCGCTTCCATTCCATACACCAATGAGAAAGGAGTTGCCCCTGTCGAGGTGCGAACAGAGGTTCTATAACCATGTAATGCAAAGGGAAGCATTTCATGCCAATCCTTATATGTCTCCACCATCTTTTGTATGATCTTTTTGATATTTTTATTTGCTGCTTCTACAGCCCCATTCATTTTTGGACGATATGGAGAAGAATTATGGTGCTGAATTTTGAAATTATCACATAACTCCTTCATCATTTTGTTATTCAGATTGGTCGCATTGTCAGTGATTATCTTATTTGGCAAGCCACATCGACAAATCAATTCTCTTTTGATGAATCTAACAACCACAGTTCTCGTCACATTGGCATAAGAAGCTGCTTCAACCCATTTTGTGAAGTAATCAATAGCTACTAGGATAAAACGGTGCCCATTTGAAGCTTTAGGCTCGATGAGTCCAATAACATCCATCCCCCACATTGAAAATGGCCATGGTGATGTTAAAACGTTCAGAGAAGTGGGCGGTACATGTACTTTGTCTACATAGATTTGACATTTATGACATTTCTTTACGTAACTAAAGCAATCGGACTCCATGGTTAACCAATAGTAGCCAGCCCTTAAGATTTTTCTCGCCATAGCGTGCCCATTTGCATGAGTTCCAAAAGAACCTTCGTGAACCTCTTGAATGATTTTCTCAGCTTCCGCTTGATCCACGCATCTGAGGAGAACCATATCATGATTTCTCTTATAAAGCACCTCACCATTTAAGAAGAAGTTCATTGACAACCTCCTTAAAACCCTTTTGTCGTTCTCTGAAATACCCAATGGATATTCCTTATTCTTGACATAGGATTTGATATCATAAAACCATGGCTTGCCGTCAGACCCTTCTTCTATTGATAAACAATATGCAGGTTTATCCCTTTGTTGAATTTTTATGACCGGGACGTCTTGACCGGTGCTTATTTTGAACATTGACGACAATGTGGCCAGGGCGTCAGCTAATTGGTTTCTTTCTCGAGGGATATGGTGATAAGTAATCTTCTCAATTGTTCTGTCAGTTCTTTGATATGGGTATGATACGAAATCAATTTGGAATCTCGCGTTTCCCACTCTCCTTTCGTTTGATGGATGACCAACAATGAGTCTCCATATACCTCGAGAATTTTTGCTTTTGATTCAATAGCAGCTTTAATGCCCATAACACATGCCTCGTATTCTGCAATATTGTTTGTGCAATCAAAACACAACCTAGCAGTAAATGGAGTTAACTGGTTCTCTAGGGAAATCAAAATGGCTCCAATTCCATGTCATAACCCGTTAGAAGCACCATCAAACACCAATGTCCATTTTTCTCTATCAGATGATTTTGTCTCTTCAAATAAAGTCATTATGCCTTCATCGGGGAATTCACACTGCATTGATTGATAATCTTCTACAGGTTGTTGGGCCAAGTACTCTGCCAGGGCACTTCCTTTGATAGCTTTTTGTGTAACGTATACCAAATCATATTCTGATAACAACATCTGCCAACGGGCAATCCTCCCAGTAAGAGCAGGTTTCGAAAAGATGTATTTAATTGGGTCCATTTTAAACACCAACCAAGTTGTATAACACAACATGTATTGCCTCAACCGACGTGCAGCCCATGCTAATGCGCAACATGTTCATTCAAGTAGCGAATATCGGGTTTCACAGTTGGTGAACTTTTTGCTCAAATAATAAATAGCATGTTCTTTCTTACCAGATTCGTCATGCTACCCCAATACACAACCCATTGACTCGTCAAGTACTGTTAAGTACATAATAAATGGTTTCCCAAGAACAGGAGGCACTGAGATTGGAGGTTTTGACAAGTACTGTTTAATCTTTTCAAAAGCTTTTTGACAATTCTCATTCCATTCAACCTTTTGGTCTTTGCGCAACAACTTGAAAATTGGCTCGCATGTAGCAGTGAGATGAGATATGAACCTAGCAATGTAATTCAATCTACCCAAAAAGCCACGAACTTCTTTTTCCGTGCGTGGAGCGGGCATTTCTTGTATTGCTCTTACTTTATCTGGGTCTACTTCTATCCCTTTTTGACTAACGATTAAACCGAGTAACTTGCCTGATCTTACACCAAAAGTGCATTTAGTAGGGTTTAAACGAAGTCTGGACTTCCTTAGTCGCACAAATAACTTTTGAAGGTTAACAACATGGTCTTCTTCGGTTCGAGATTTGGCAATCATATCGTCCACGTAAACCTCTATTTCCTTATGCTTCATGTCATGAAACAAAGTTACCATTGCTCTTTGATAGGTTGCCCCAGCATTCTTCAATCCAAATGGCATCACTTTATACCAGAAAGTCCCCCATTGTGTGATGAATGTAGTTTTCTCCATATCTTCGGGAGCCATCTTGATTTGATTATACCCTGAGAAACCTTCCATGAAGGAGAAAAGAGAATATTGTGCAGTGCTATCTACTAGGACATCAATGTGAGGCAAAGGAAAATCATCTTTAGGACTAGCTTTATTTAAATCCCGATAATCAACGCACATTCGAACCTTTCCATCCTTTTTTGGAACTGGGACAATATTAGCAACCCATTGAGGATATTTTGCTACTGCTAAGAAACCAGCATCAAATTGCTTTTTGACCTCTTCTCTAATTTTAAGTGACATATCAGGCCTCATCCTCCTCAATTTTTGTTTAATTGGAGCACATTCGGGCTTGAGTGGTAGCTTGTGTTCAACTATGTTAGTATCTAGCTCAGGCATATCTTGGTACGACCATGCAAAGACATCCACATAATCAAATAAAAGTTTAACCAACTTTTCTCGTTCAGTTTCTTTCATAGACATTCCAATTTTAATTTCTTTCTTATCATGCTCAGTCCCTAAATTGATCACCTCGACAGGTTCTTGACAGGGTTGGATTATCTTAGCTTCCTGTTAAATTAACCTTTCTAGTTCTGGGGGAGGCTCACAATCGTCTTCACAATCCTCATCAACGTGATTAATTGGGCGTTCAAAATTACAAGAATGGGTTCTAGCGCTGCTATTTTCAACATATCCGTTTTCGACTCTGCATTGTTTAAATTAAGAAGAAAAAGGAAAAAGAATATATGAATAAAGATTGCCAAAAAAGAAAAGAGAGAAAAACAAAAGCAGTTGAAGAATTCAAAAATGCATTGTTTAAATTACGAAGAAAAAGGAAAAAGAAAATATGAATAAAGATTGCCAAAAAAAGGAAAGAGAAAAACAAAAACAGTTGAAGAATTCATAAATGCATTTATTGATAATAAGTACGAAATTGAAATACATGCGCCCTAATTAGTTATCCTTATAGCCTTGGGCAGAGCAAAATGAGTTAAAATACACAATTACTTTGAAAGTGAATTAACAAACACGGGAAACTCGATGATCTTCCAATTGTCGAGACTGGTGTTTGGAGGACAAGGGTACACCAATTTGAGGGTATCATTATCAACATGGTCCTCTTCTTCTGCAACAGCCACATGGTCAGCATACACTATTCCCGCGCTCTGAAATGTTTGGCGAATGTCACAAATAGAAATCATCTGTGAATTCAGTATCTGATTTTCCAAACGAGCCATCATGCTTTCCCTTTTTTCTTTTACAGCCTTATCTTTGTCAGCTTTAGTAGGTACATATCCCAAACCGTACCTATCGTTTTTTTCGGGTATATCTAACAATTTTCCCAATTTAGCAAAAAACTCCTTCTTCCAACATCGATTTGGTAGACTTTAAGGATGTGGTTGGCAACTTTGGTTCTTTTAAAGGAGATCCTTCACCCCATGAAGACAGCATTGGCGATTTCTAATGCTTGAAAGGAAGTCTATATGGCTTCCTCCGTGTCCTCAATATAGCCCGTAGAAGACAGATGACTAACTATCATATCTTCTCCCCCAGATATTATCACCAGCTTATTATTCACAATAAACTTTAGCTTTTGATGGAGAGTGGATGTTACTGCTCCAGCAGCGTGAATCCACGGTCTCCCCAAAAGGCAACTATACGCTGGTTTAATATCCATCACTTGGAAGGTTATTCCAAAGTTATGGGGTCCGATTTGAATTGGCAGGTCAATCTCACCAACAACTTGTCTTCTGGATCCATCAAACGCTTTCACCAGCAAAGCACTCGGCTTCAAACAAGCTTCATCAACAAATAATTTTGATAGTGTTGATTTCGGCATGACATTCAACGATGAACCATTATCAACAAGCACTCGTGCAAGAATATAATAATGACACTTGACAGAGATGTGTAGTGCTTTATTATGCTTTGTCCCTTCAGCTGGTAACTCAACATCGCTAAAACCCAGACAGCTACTAGCGGTGATGTTACCGACAACCCCATCAAACTGGTCGACAGTTATATCATGAGTAACATGGGCCTCATTTAAAACCTTCATCAATGCCCTTCTATGTGGCTCAGAATTCAATAACAAAGAGAGAACAGATATCTTGGAAGGAGTTTGATTTAGTTGATCCACCACTTTATATTCACTTTCCTTGATGAATTTCAAAAATCCATTAGCTTTTTCTTCAGGCACCGTCCTTTTGCTAGTCTCTGGTCCTTTTATAGCATGACCTTCTTTTTTTCTGAATTGTTCAGGAGCGTATACTCGACCACTCCGAGTCACCCCACCAATCCCTGAAATGTTGGTGACATCAATTCCTTTAGGCTCACAGTTATCACTTGATTGATGATCGGCTAAATGGGACGTGGCTTCATAATTCCATGGTACCGCATTGGTATTTTTATAAGGAAAAGGAGTTGGTGCATGGACAATTATTGCATTGGGCCTGTGAAGAGTTGGTTTGAGATTCTCTTTTCTATAGAGTATTTCCAATGGTCTTTGGAATGATCTACTATTTTCCATGCACGGCTTTATGGTCAACACATGATCATCTTTTGCACATTGGTCTATCCCATCTTCAATGGCATTGACAGAGGTATCCCCATGGCCCGGCAAAGGGTTGTTCCCTAAGTTGGGACCATCTTCCTTGAAGGTAAGCCATTTTGCATTGATAAGTTCTTGCACTTTAGATTTTAAGGCTTGACAATCTTCGATGGAATGCCCTACGGCTCCTGCATGGTATTCACATTTGGCATTTGGGTTGTACCATTTTGGGAATGGTGGTTCCAGAGGTTTCATTGGTCTTAGAACTACCATTGAATTCTGGAGTAGGTGAGGCAACAATTGGCTATATGTGATGGGAATCGGGTCGAAACGGGTTATCTTCTTTTCTCGATTAACTGGTGGTTTGTAGTGATTCGGGATTGGATTTTGGTTTCATGGGTTTTGTTGTGAAAACGCAGTAGGTGATGGTTGGACCAAAGGTGGTTGATAATAAGGTGGCCTTGAAGGGTGATATTGGGGGTATGGAGTTTGTGAGGTCGCAGCCACATATGGATAAGGAATGTAGGGAATTTGGGGTATCGGAGGCTGAAAATTCGGAGGTCGATAAGAATTCATGGCTGGAGAATAAGAGATTCTTCTTTGTAAATCCCATCTGAGGTTTCTTCACCCCGCTCGCTGCACATACGACCTTACCATTTCTCATGCCACTTTAAACTCTTTCTCCTATCATGACCATGTCAGAAAAGTTTGATGACATACTCCCAATCATCTTATCATAAAAGGGAGACTGAAGAGTATCCATAAACATACCAACCATTTCCCTTTTAGATAAAAGAGGATCTACTTGCGATGCAACTTCTCTCCACCGTTGTGCATATTCTTTGAATGTTTCATTGTCCTTTTTTGACAAATTTTGCAATTGCATCATGTCAGGGGCTATGTCAATGTTATACCTGTATTGTTTCAGGAAGGCATCAGCCAAATCTTTCCATGAACGGATTCGATTTCGCTCGAGATGCATATACCAATATAATGATGCCCCACTTAAACTGTCTTGAAAAAAATGGATGAGAAGTTTCTCATTATGAGCATGAGAAGCCATTTTTCTACAATACATGGTCAGATGGTTTTTAGGGCATGTGACACCTCTGCATTTTTCAAACTCAGGTATCTTGAATTTTGAAGGGATCACCACATCAGGAACCAAGCACGTATCAAAAGCTTCGAGACCATAGACATTACTTCCTTCAATTGCTTTTATTCGTTCTTCTAAAACATGGAACTTTTCTTTCGACTGTGTATCGTCACCAACATGAGGTTGTTGCCAATTTCCATTAGCATCAAAATGGGGTACTTGGGGTGCACTAAATGGAATATTTTTTGAAGGTATAGTGTTTTGGGGTGGCACGTAGCCCTGAGGAGATGGGATTCGCGGTTGGTTTAGGCTTTGAGAGTTGATATTTGAGTGGTTTGGATTATTGTCTATGGGATTGATGACTAAGGGTGGAGTATAACCATGTGGGAGACCATACATAGGAAATTGCATGGCTGGCGCGCGAAATTGTTGGGTAGTTAGGGTAATACCTGGTGGTGAGACGGGGTAGCTTGGTGCTCTTCATTTGTAGTTGGAGGATTCCCATCTATATTATCCTTTGTTGTTAAAGCTTGTAAAGCCTCTAGGATTCTATCAACCTTGTCCTTCAATTGGCTAACATCTGCTCTCATCACTTCTTGGTTTTGCTCAAGTTCGTCCATGATCTTGGAGTTTGCGCGAGTCCGATAAGGGTGTCCGGGAAACAGCTTTATTGATTTTTTTCTAAAAGATCATATGATGCTAGTTAAAAAATTGAAGATTTATATGCATGCATGTGGGTATTAGAGAACCATTGATTTCGCAACCTAGGCACAAACATCTTTTTAGAAAACATAAAACAAGTTCGTTCATTAATAATTAAAAAAGGGTACAAGTGCAACATTTCTCTCTGTATCTAAAATACATTGTTTCTATCGCTCTCGGCGAATTAAACTATTCATTGCTTCTATCAAACTATTACAATGTTGAATGAAAGTAATAATCTCAGTAGGTGTGACAGATGGAACTATGTTTGCTTCTGCTTTCCTTAAGAGTACGGGAACCCTTTCGATGGCTTGGTTGGCTATGGAAATGAGTTTTTCACAACGATCCATCCACATTACCCCTTCTTGCCCAAGCATCTCTATTGCTTCCACATGTTCCATCATTCGGTTTCTTAACATATTTGTCTTCTCTTGTTCCTTCAACCACGCATCTCGGTACATAGCAACAACTTCTTGTTTTTCAATTTTTTCTTCTTCTATCCTTGTCTTATATTCTATTACCACTCTCTCCAACTGTTGTTTCAAATCTTCCAATTGTCTCTTCACATTCCTTTCACTGCTTTCTGAATCTTTCAACCATTTTCTCAACTTTTCAACCTTCTCTCGCGCCTGATCTCTTTCTTGTCTTCTCAAACATAAAGACTCGACTGAAGCCCTTAAATTGCATTGAAGCTTGAGCTTATAATCCTCCTCTACCTTTGCCCTCTTATTTGATCTTTCAAGAGAAATCGTCTTCTACTCATTTTCCAACAGGGCGAACTCATATGCTCGACGGACTACCATCAACTCTTCTCGCATATTCTTCTTTTCCTCTTCCGCCTCTAGAATTGATGCTTGCAACTTCTCAATTTCTTCACTAACAATAACAGGTTGCATTGGTGTTTCATCGACCACCTCAGAGGTACGGCGAAAAGGCAGCTTGATCTTTTGGACCCTATTCTTGACCCACTATCGGTAGCAATCATCTGCACCACAACTTCTACTTCCAAGTTCCTTCCCTTTTCTGATTATCGTCTTCCAAGATTGACGTACTCTCCTCAAATCTTCAATGTTTTCTAAACCCATGTCATAAAGAATAAAATGGGTTATTAGTTTTTGCATTGGTTCTCCTATGATAGGATACCCATGTTGCCTCAAGGCCAATACTGGATTATAATTCACACAACTTCTAGTCCCCATAAGTGGCACATTAGGGAATGTTCCACATTGGTATATTGCTTCTTTTACCTCTCGCCATCTCGCATACCATCGAACTGTTTTTTCATTAAGATCTACCAACCTCTAAGCCCATTCTCGATCATCCTTTATGTCAACACAACAGTTCTTGAAATCATTGATAGGACAACGCTTTTGACACCCACTATCAAACATATGATTCACCAACCAGGCGTACAAAACCGGTAAACAACACAAAATTCGTTTGCCTTTTTTTTCATGACAGTAGTTAAGTGTATAGTACACGTCAGCGAGGACGGCTGTTGTAGGATTTTCTCCTCTATTCTTCAAGGCTAGGAAGACATCGATTGCTGCTAAATCAAGAATTTCTTCATCACTCGGGAATAGAACAACTCCATAGTCCATAGATGGTGAGAGCTAGCACCTCCATAAAAGCACTCCAATCTTGGGCTTTAGCTAAATGATGTGCTCTTTTCTCAAAAAAACTTCTTAGGAAACCAGAAGTCCCTTTCTTCTTTTAGCTAATCAATATTTCATCTTCAACCTTTAGTATCTCAGCTATTTTGGTTGTGGATGGATAATTCCCCATGTAACGATAAGGTTTTCCTTTTTCTAGGGAGTAGCCTAAAATTGGTCCAAACTCTTCCAAAGTAGGCGCAAGTTGGAAGTCTTGAAAAGTGAAGCATCTCAAAGGAGAGTCGTAGAATTGAGACAAAGCGGTAATAGCCCCTATTTGTACATCCACATCCAATAAATCAAGAATCTTTCCATATTTCTTAGTAAATGTTGACCAGTGATTAAGTTCCAACAAGCTACGAAGTTCTTTTAAACTGTCAACCTGGGGCTTTTTGGCTTTCACATTCATAGTTTTCCTTAGCATTGGGGTTGCAGTTTCATTGTTGGATCCCATTTTTAATCAAAGATATCCACACCCTAGCTTTGAATTCAATGGTTCTCTAATGGACCTACATAAAAATGAATGATTATGAATAATGTATAGTATGGTGTTGAAAATAATTTTTAATGCATGAAAGGAATGCATGATACTAAAAAATTTAACTCTAACATTAACGATGAAAACTACTTGCATTGATGCAATAAAGAAAAAAATTTGAGAGGTATACTAATGTCGGATGGTGGAGAAAAAAAAACAAAATAATAAAAATAATAAATAAAATAAAATAAAAATAATAAAAATAAAAATAAAAAAATAAAAAGGTAAAAAATAAAAAAAAATAAAAAAAATAAAAAAAAACTGCCATTTAAAAGCAAGAAAGCTAGCATATGACTTAGATGCATTCTAACCAAGATTAGAGAAATTTTAAAGTCTATAAGCTTCTATATTCGTGAATTCTTTCCTGGGCGGGTTCTATAGTCCTAAAATTCATTGGTCTCTAGAGTCAAGTACTCGTATTGAAACATCACTACAAATAGGAAGTACATCCAAAATGTAGGTATTTTCAATGGAGTCACACTCTAGACGAGGTTTTCGCAATAACCAAATAGGAAGTACATCCAACATGATTACCACTAAACCTCTAACTAAACTTAAGCTTCACTCATGCCCGGGTATAGGGTCTCACTCATAAGTGTGTGTGTAAGTGAATGTGTAGTGTGCGAAGAGAATCACAATCCAATAAACGATGTAAAATATTCAACACACATATATAAATATATATATATATATATATATATATATATATATATATATATATATAATGACTACAAGAAAATAACTAATACATAATAAAGGCATAAAGTAAAGAAAATGAAAGGAGAAATAAATATAAAAGAAGTCAAAAAAAAAAATTGCACAATTAATTATGTTAGGCTTGACTCTCTAACAGTCCCCTGTGGAGTCGCCAGCTGTCGCGGCCTAAAATTTCGAGTGTTTCTCGAATTCAACGGAGTCGCGACCAAAGTTTATTTTAAAATAGAGAAAATATTGGAAAACCCTTAAAAATAAAAAAATAAAATGGTCTTTGAAACCAAAATTTGAGTTCAGGAGTCAATTATGCGTAGGGAAGGTATTAGCACCCTACGACATCCATTAAAAAAACGGTTACCTATAATTAATTGTGCAAAATTAATATTAACTTAAATATATTTATTTCTCCTTTTTAAAATGCAAATATAATATTTTTACGAAAATAATCTAATAATAAAAGTACATTTAAAATATAGAGAAAAAAAAAATTTTGTTATTATGCTTGACAAGAGTGCGATCTTGCTCCTACGTATCTCCCGGTGCGATGGAGAAATCAAAGCTACGTAGTTCTTGGGTAGAAAATGTGGATGTGTTGATTGCTTTTAAAGAAATTGTGTTTTGTTGTTGATAAAAAAAAAAGTTTTGAAAAAGAATTTGTTTGATTTGAATAATATTTTAAAATGCAAGTTTTAAGACTATTTAGTCGTACAACTCGTGTGTCGAAAAATTTAAGGAGTAAAAATATGTCATATCTAATTTAATCCTTTTAAGAATATTTTATCATTTTTGGTTTTAAATATTAAGTCTTAAAATTGTCAAGTAGTATAACTGGTATCTCAAAAAATTTAGGAGTAAAAAGATGTCACATCTAATTTAATCCTTTTAAGAATAATTTTATTTTTCTATTTTAAATATTAAGTTTTAAAAATATCAAGTAGTATAAATGGTATCTCAAAAAATTTAAGAAATAAAAAGATGTCGCATCTAATTTAATTCTTTTAAGAATATTTATTATTTTTTGGTTTAGATATGAAGCTTTAAAAATGTCAAATAGTACAATTTGTGTATTAAAATTTTAAGGAGTAAAAAGATGTCACATCTAATTTAACCCTTTTAAAAATATTTTATCATTGTTTTCTTTTTAAGAAAAAAAAAACAATAGATACTAAAGTTTAAGTGATTCTTCGAAATATTTTACAATTTAATAAGTGAGGAAAAATAATTCGTTTTAAAATTAAATAGCACTACCCAAAAAAGAAAATATGTTATAATATAAAATAAATGATATTTATCGCTAATTAATTATGTTCATAATTATTTACATTAAACAGAATTATTTATATTAAATGGAATAAATATGATTTATTAGTTAAATAAAATAAACATATGGAACAATAATTATTAGCTAACGTGAATATAGGTACAGCGCAGGAAGTAAGGGATCTGACCAAGCAATTTTCCAATGTGAATATAGAAATAGGAAGAAAGCTATTATACTTTCTGACCAAGGAGTTTTACAACTCACAAGAAGACAAAAATCTCAAACAAAAAACCCCACCACACATAACACATTTTAACATTCACAAACGCAAAAACCCCAACCAAACCACAAAAACCCAACCAAATCTCAACCAAACCACAGTTTACACAAACCCAGACAAAATTTACACAAATCCAGACAAAATCTCATCTTTCTAGTTTTAAATCTTAGTTTCTAAAGTTTACATACTTCAATAGTGTACAGTTTGAACAAAAGAATGAGAAAATACATGCCTTTCTGGATGCCGATGAAGATCGAAGGATGGTGTGCAACGTTTTTTCGGATGCCTTTCTGGATGCCGGTGAAGATCTGGATGCCAGTGAAGATCGAGACGGTTGTTAAAATGGGGTGTTGTTAAAATGGGTTTGAACGTGTTTATGAGTATGGATTTTCTTCTCTTTTGATTGTTTGTGTGACTGTAACTCTGTTGAAAAAAACTCTCCCTTCTATAACTCTTGAATTTTCTCTACAAAAAAAATCATGCTCCTTTACAACTGATTTTTGTGTCAATTTATAGATTAAAAGATTAATCCTTGTATCCACAAGATAAACTCAAGCTCTGGTTTTTAGGATGGAGTGATTTTGAAAGAGACGTGTTGCTAAACTGTTGGGTGTTGCACAAAAGAGGAGTGATATTGAAATGAAAACGGGTAGGGTGTGAGGGCGTGTTGCAGAAAAGAGGCGTGGTAGTGAAATGAAAACGGACATGGTGTGTTGCAGAAAAAAGGCGTGGTATTGAAATGAAAACGGGCAAGAAAATCATGAAAATAAAATGATTTTAAATAAAATGAAAAACAATAAAATAAAATGAAAATTAAATTAAATTAAATCAAATAAAAATAAAATGAAATTAAATGAAAGTAAAATAAAATGAATGAAATAAAATAAAATGAAGTTAAACAGTACAATAAAATAAAAATAAAAATTATATGCATATTTTTAGAGTTATTTTTAGTTAATCGGACAAAATTGAGTTACTACGCCGTAGTCCCTTCGTTTTTAGAGCGGTTGTTATGTCGTAGTCCTTTTGATTTATGAGTGGTCATAGTACCATATTGCGAATGATTTTATCGTCATATCTAGAGTGGCTTTAACTGCCATATTGAGGGTGTAATACAGTGCAGTGGAATTCCGATACAGTGAATCCGTGACTCAACTCAGTAATATCTTCGGTGGCATAAATTGTGGTTTTTAAACGGTTTTCAGAAACTCAAAAATAACAGTTTTTAATGTTTGTTATTTATTGATTTCCATCCGTGTTCATTTTAAAATAATTCAATGATAAAGAAGATAATTACTTAATATGAATCCTAAATATTAAGCATAAATTAAGTGTAGAATAAAAATAGTATATTTTCTTAATGGTGTCTTCTATTAATATTGTTTGTATTACAAACGATTTATATTAATGATGTTACTAACCGTTTAATTTTTTAAAAATTAATTCTTAAATTTAATGTTTATCCTTTGCCAATATTTCCTTTGAAAAAATTTCATAAGGCATGTGCGAGTGATGAATTTGTGGCACTATTTTTTTTTGTATGTAATATATATTATTAAATATAGATGGTGTTCAACCTACAAACTAAAGATTACATGAGCATTGAAAAAGTTCATATGAAAGCAAAATTAAATTATAGTAAAATTAGTCATGTATGTATCTAAAGTTTATATCAAACCAAAACCAAAATTAAATTACAGTAAAATTAATTATGCATGTATCTATTTACAGGGACGTGTAATAGTAATATCCAAATTCAAACACTAACATAATGA
>JBBPBP010009779.1:69754951-69797708 GCA_037974735.1 Cicer chorassanicum
AATGAACCCTAAAAGTGAGGATTTGTTAAACTTTGTACCAATGAACTTTAATGTGAGATAATGTTATATGAATAGTATTATAGTAAATATAAATAAAATAATTTAAACATAATTTTTACTATAGAAAAAGAGAAGCAAAATAACATAATTTTCATTCCTGTAATTTATAATTTTTTTTTGCTTATAATTCATATAATTATATTTTATTTTGATTTTCTTCTTTGTCACGAAACAATCACGCACCAAAATTTTATATGGTATACATATCATTAGATTTTGTCCATGTCATCACAATTTATGTGACATGTGCAAATCTAGAATAAAAGCCAATAGAATCTGCATTATGGAGTTGGAATTTGAAAAAGAAATCAAAAGAATAAATTCAAAATTCACTCAAATGGCACTATGACTGAGATTAAAATCACAAATAATCTTATATTTTATTGGAGATTAAATTGGTGATATTAAAATTGTTAAAATTGTGAGCCACTAAAACCAATATGAACATAACCATTGGACCCTTCTTTTCCGTATAAAAAGAAATAAAAATAAAAACATAACCATTGAACATTCTTTATAGATTGGAGCATTTTTTTCCAGCCCTCTATATACGCATATATACCATACGTTCGAATTAATTCATCCAAACAAAATTTGAAATTTTAGAAAAAACTTTCCATAGATCCACCATATACCATTGACAATGATGTCTCCGGATACTGTGGGATATGTCTGATTGAAAGAGGAAAACACATACTCCCTAGTGAGTCAATTATATATATAAAAAATAGTTAATTATATACAAATTAAAACTAGTGATCAATTTATTTAATATTTTTAATATATAGAAAATTTCATTTTCAAAACTAACATGTCTTTTCATTTTTTTTTCCGTAAAAAAACTCTTCATTTTTTTTGCATATAAATATTTTTACTACATTGTATTTGACATTACTGAAGTTTTACTTATATTTTAGTTGACTAAATATGACTTTTTTGTTTATCCTTGAATTCGAAGTAGTGTTATTTATGTTTGATAGTGGATATGGAAAAAAATTCATTAAAAAAGTTATTTATTTTAGATAAGCTATTGTTATTATTAGGAAAACTTTAACCATATTTATATTCATGTTTTTACATTCTATACAAACTACTTATTTTATTTTATTTTTATTTAAAAAATAATAATAATTTTTTATCTTATTAAATTCAATTTAGATTCAGAAAAACATAAAAAAAAATAATAATAATAATAAAAATTAGAACACATGTCATTCAGAAAATGTGAACTTTATATATTGTAAAAAAATTTCAAATTTTCTAGTATACAAATGTATTTTAAAAAATTGAACTTTGTATACAGGAAAACTTTTTGAGAAAATTTGAACATTATCTATCGGAGATTGTTTTCTAAATTTTCTGATACATAAATGTATTTTGAAAATTCGAACTTTGTGTACCAAAAACTTTTTTTAAGTTTTTTAGTACACGTGTGTTTTACAAAATTTAAACTTTATGTTCCAGAAACACATTTGTAAACTTTCTGGTACACATTTGTAAATAAGTTTCCAAACACATTTGAAAAGAGTTTTCAAACGATTTTCAAATACTGATTTACAATAAACTACTCATCAAAATACTATGCTATAAACTGTCATATTTGTAATCATTCAAATCATCAAAATACTATGCTATAAACTTTGTCATATTTGTAATCATTCAAAAATAGATGAGTATCCAAGTCCAATAACAATGTGGAAAAATGTAAAATCTATTTGACAATATTTAGATTTAAGAAAAATGTGCAAAATTGGGTCCACTCCTTGAAAGGCACATAATTGGAAGCACTAGACTTTACAACCTTTGAACAACATGCGTGACAGCTTAGTCTATGATGTGTAATTGTAAAGCACCAAATTTAGGGTGAGCAAAGAAAGAAGAGACAAATACAATAATTTGATATCACTTGCTTCAATTTCAATTGAATAATAATCACTCAATTTTTTAGGTTGAGAAAATTACATTATTAATCCAATGAAGACACCACTTCCTTCATCAAGAATAAACAATTTACATAAAATCTTGATCTTCAATGTTAAAATCCAATCTGTCACAAGCATCTCTTCCCTTATGAAATATTCCATTCTTAATAGATACTCTCTCTAGAATAAAATATAAGCAAAAATTGTACTTGAAATATTGTTTATCAGATCTAACTTTTATTTTAGACCAAAGATAAACCAACTACTTCGAATACTCTTTTTGTTTATATTTCATTTCAAGTGAAATATAAGACTTCATCAAAGTTCAAGCTCAGACACAATTTTCAAAGTTTATGAAATTGTGTCATGCCATGTATTGTAATTATGTGGCCTTTCTCTTGTGTTATAAGATTAAAAAAGAAATATATCAAAATATTTAATTTGATGTAGAAGAGCCACTAAGCTTAGGATCTGTTTGGTAGTACACAATATCACCAGTATCACTGACAAAATGGTCTTTCTTCATGCTTCTTATCAAATCTCCAATTAGGTGAAATGGTAAAGGGGTTGATTTCTTTGGCTCCTTGTAATATCTTCCAAGAACTGGCTTAGCTGCCTCAGTCTACAAGTGGAAAGAAAGGTAAATTCAAATTCATTCAAATCCATTCAAATCATAGGAATTATTACCATACATTTATTCATCAAGAGTAGTGTAAAGAGGTATTTGAATTCTCTGCAGTCAGTCAGGCACACATACATGTGATGCCGCCACGCAATCCAAAACATTGGCTTAAGATCGGACAGCTCACGTTCTGATCTTAGTAAATCAAGTCCAAAATACAAAGTCGAAATATGGGCCGTCTGATCTTGATTGACAGTGTAAATCGACGATTGTGTGAATGCAGAGAATTCAAATACTTCATTTGATCTCGAATATAAGCAAAAAGATGCACATATTGGGTGATCTCAATATAGGCAAATTTAACTACTTTCACTATACGTAAAAATATCATACCTAAAATACACCTTAATTAATATAAGTTTTATTTCTAACGACTCTTGGGTCCATGCCATGGAACACGTTTACGTGAAGGACACTTTTGAGCAACTATTGATTTTATTTATGAGATTAAGAAAATTAATTGAACTGAACTAAATTTCTTAATAAATGTGAAGCTAAGTCACTTTAGCTTATAATTTGTCCATCAGATGTCAGTTCGGTGACAAAAGCTCGAGCGATGAAGTTGAAATCCCCTCAAAAACAGTTATAGAGTAATCATTAAATTCACATTAATTAATAATAATCTCCCATTTCTAGTTTTTATTTTTAAGAGTTACTTTTATTTATAATCAAAGACCAGATGGAGTATGCGTAAAGAGATACTCACAGCTTCTATTAAGTGGTAGTGTGGGATTTGAGGAAATAAGTGATGAATAACATGTGTTCCAATATCATGATGAATATTATTTATCCATCCATAGTCACGATCAAGAGTTGTAAGTCCACCCCTAAGGTAACTCCATTCCTGTCCATACATAATGAAAAGATAAAGTTTTGAAACAATATTGGATTTTGAAAACTTCCAAATCCACATAAACAAAAAAAGAAACTTACTTAACAAAATTAAATTTTACTTAAAAATCTCTAATTTCTTCTGAATTTTACCTGTCCACGATACCATGGTAATTTGTCTTCATGACCATGATGGTGCAAATAAGTCACCAAATCCAACCACATGACAAAAAGCTACATTTTCAAGTCATATCAAATTAGGACTTTCAATTTGATTCAAAAGAAGACAACAACAAAAATGGAAATTGACATCTTTGTCCTCAAAATTGTAAAGGTCGAGAGCAATTTAGTCCCTCTAATTAAACAAAATAGAAAATTAATCCCTTAAATCAAAGAGCATGAATCGATTTACTATATCAATCAAATTATCTACATATGAACTTCTGAATTTTTTTTTTTTGAAATAGTCAATGTTAGCATTGTTAGTATTATGGTCGAGATCGAACCCTAGACCTTCCTTATCACTTCACTCATTTCCCACTCCAGCCACCAAGTCAACCTTATATCCCCTAGAACTTCTGAAATTGTAGTGCTAAATTTGAAAAACGACTAAATTGACTGATGTTTTCAATTTAAGGGACTACATTACTACTTCGCAAATTTCAAAGACTAATTTGACCGATCATTCAAATTTTTGGGGCTAAAAAAGTGTATAATTCATGGTCGGAAAAAATGATGGAATTTACCATATAAGGAATGCCATAAAGCTTGAGCAATTGAAGTGGACCCATTACAAATCCTAAACCAACAAGCAAAGCAACCATAGCTGTCCAACAAATTGTTGAGGTAATAACATCTTTTCTTTCATTAGGGACAAACAAGTCACTATTTGGATGAAAGTGAGAACCACTCTTTCCAGGACTCCTGCTCCACTGAATTCAAAAACCATCATAACAAAAAATGTCAATTCATATAGTATAAGTGATAACAACACATGTTCAAATTTGGTAAAAATGTTAGAAACTAAAACTTACAAGGTAGATAGGATATGCAAGCATTGGAAAAGGTATTGTAAATCTTAAAATTCTTGTTGCATTGTCCAAGCTCTTGAAGATTTTCTCAGGCAACTGCAAGATTTGGAATTCAGTTTCATGGATTAGAAACTCTAAAATTTTGAAAGATAGAGTTTGAAAAAAGAAAGAAAAAAAGGATTTGGATTCCATGCAGTTAATGTGTGAGGGTGACACAGATTGATCTTTCGATCTCAATTCAACTGTTAAGATTACTTAAAGATAACCTAGTGGAAGTATAATGTCAGCCGACCGATATCAAATCAATGACCGAGATCAATTAATGCGTGTAAGTATGTGCTTTTCTAAATGCAGGGAATCCAGGTCCATAAAAAAGAGGCAAAAACAAAAACAGATTCCTCTAAAACTTGAACAATGATTATCATCTTACAGGGTGCCATGATTCATCATTTTCAACATGTCCATGATTTTGATGATGAGTTCTATGACTAATTCTCCTGCACAATTCATAAAACACAGTTTCAAAGTTTAGACTAAAACAATGCAGATTAAGATAAACAAACAACTAAACAAAACAAATAGAAGACTCAAAAATAAGTCATTCTTCTGCATAAACATACCATCCATGATAAGGTACTAGAATTGAAGAATGCAGCAAATGCCCCGCAACACTATTCAATGTGGGATTGTTTGAAAAGCTTCCATGGCCACTAAAATATCCAAAAACATCAACCATTGTTAATCTCATAGCACACTTTGAAGAGTCAAACTTTACCACCAAGAAAAACCAACCAATAATAATTGAACCAAAATCAACATTAGAAGTCAAAAATATAAAAAATAATGACAGATTAAATTGACTATTAGTATTTATTCCTCCCTCTATTCATTTTTAGTTGTTGCTTCAAGTTTATTTACACATGACAAAAGAACCAATAAACTTGGTATGAATGATGAAATTATTTGTGTTTTTCCTATAATTCCCTTATGTCATCTCATCTATTTCTCTCTCTGCAATAAATAGTTTAGAACATTACAAACAAAACAATAGTTAACGTTGCATTAAACTTCAAAACCAACAAATAAATAGAAAAATAAAATTTCTACAAAAATGACAATTAAAATGTAAAAGATAGAGTATTACCAATCATGACCAAGAACAAAGAGAGCCCAAAACATAGTCCCTTGAGCAGCCCAATAAAGAGGCCAAACAAACAAATTATTAACATAAGCAGCAACAACAGCCAACCCAAAAACAATAACAACATCCCTAACTACATAACTCATAGACTTCCATGGATTCTTCACCCAACAATGTTTAGGTATAGCTGCTCTTATATCAGCCAATGTAAAAGGTGGTGGTGCACCAGGGTCAAATCCTGGTGCACCATTACCCTCTTCTTCTTCAGTGCTAACCCTTAAAGGAGCACTCACTTTCAATTCCCATTTACTTGGTCTAAAACTTAGATCTAAAGATACCCTTTTGGTTGTTTTGTTCAAAAATTTAAACTTTGGAACTTTTTGACATGAAATGGGAAATTTTCTTGGTTGACGGTACAATGGTGGAAGTGGCCTAAAGCTACATTCTGATAAAAACCATGTTGCCATTGGTGATTGACCTAAAGGAAGAAACTTTTTTTGAGGGTTATGTTGGATTTGGTTTGATTGGTTCTAAAGTTCTAAAACTTCTTGGTAGCACCTTGAAGGGTATAAATGTAAATTTAACAAAATGGGTTAGAGTGAGAAAATTGAAATATGTGATCCAAAATTGAATGATGAAAAAAATTGCAGGAGAAAGAAAACTAAATAAATTGAGGAAAATTTTGAGATATAAAAGAATAGGTATGGGAAAGTGTGTTTCAATGAGAGCCGTAGGTTTGTGTTGGATTTTTGTTTTGTCAGGTTTCTGTGTCACCACAGTGATTGTGTTTATCAAATCTGATAAGGAAAAATCTAAGCTTTTTATAAAAGGGTAGGCAAAGAAAGGAGTGAATCAGATTCAATTTGAAAGGAGAAGAAAAGGGTGTGTCGTAGTTTATGTTGTGGCCTTTAAGATTATCTTAAATCTTGAATATAAATATTTATATATACAGAGTGCAGTGTGGAGGCATAGATTAATTTAAATTAATAAATTGCCACAAGTATAGGATCAGTCGGTTTAACTCTTCGGTCTTATGATAAAAAGATAAGTTTAATTATACTTTATTCTCTTATTTTTCCACCAAAATAGGTTCTGTATTTTAAAATTAAATTTTATAGTCCGCTTTTTAATATTGTTGAATTTTTAGTGGAACCATAGTATTTTGACTTATATAATAATAATTTTTAACTTAAAAATGATGATGTATAGTACTAGAGTCATCAAAACAAAAGGGTTAGAACAAAAAATATATATGTTTTGTATTTGGATGGTGTGGGTTCGAGCTCTATTGGTGGTATTAAAGGAAATCAAATATAAATTTCTTGATAAATATTTTCTAATGTCGTTTTTCTTTACCTTGAATTGAAGAATTATTCACTCACTCTAAATTTCTTCAATAAAAAAAAGTGTAGAGTCATTTTTTTTTATTGGTTAGGAACTTAGACATTATGGTGGCAAAATAGGTTGCACCCGTCGAGTCAATTCATTTAATCCGCCATTTTAAGTGAATTCGGTTGAAAGTTTGAACTTGCATACCTAAATTTGTCAGTTCAATTTAACTCGCCAATTATTAATAATTTACTTATACTTTTTATTGGTAAATTTAATTCTTGATAGTTTGTTACATATGTAAATTTTATTTTTTGTTCAAATTACATATTATAAATTTACTTGCTATAAATTTAATTATCGTTGATAGATTTAATTAAATATTCTTCATTAGTGAAAATGAGTCACTAAAGAAGTAGTTGGTGCATATAATTTATACACAAATAAAAATATTTTTCATTGATCATTAGTTAAATTTAGTACTTTTTCCTAGACAAAAATATATTTCATATTTTCTAAATGAAAAGAGAATAATTAAAATATATTAATTATAATTGAATATAAAAAGCATACATTAAACAAATATTTGTCACTAAAAATGTTAAAATTAATGTTTTTTAATATCGTTGGCATAAACATAAAAATAATTGTAATGCACAAAGTATATCAAACAACTTATTCTAGACAATAAAGTGAGTAATATCAATCATTAATTAATAAATTTAACATTAAATGCACATGTATAACCAATCATGAGTGGTTACAATCTCAATTGTTGATCATTCACTTTAGTAATTTATTGTGAAATGTTAAAATAAATAAATAAAATTTGGCAATTTGGCCCACAAGCGTGCCAACCCGCCATGAAGTAAGGTGTTACTTTCAACTCGATCATCTAAGTTAGTCCAGCTTACTCTGCTTGACAATCCCTAATAGATATTGAGGCAAATTCTAGTTGTTGATAATTGTTTAAAAGTCACTCAAAATTTTAATATTTAAATTATATAACGATTAATTAAATAAATTAAATAATTCATTTAAATATTTCCAATACGGAATTATTTCTTTCGTTTATAGCCACTAACACATGGGATGTCTTCAGACTTTCAATTATGTTCGTTTTATACATATGTGGATTATATAATATTAAAAGTTAAATAAGTTTTTATTTTCTATAAATTTTAATATTTTTAAAATTTTTTAATTTATTTAGCCCAAAAGTTTCTGATTTTCATTTTTGATACCTGATTTTATGTTAAGTCAGATGTATTCTTGTAATTTTTGAAAGATTTTTTTGCAGGGACATTATAAATATTTCTCTTATAAAATTTTATAATTTTTTTATCAAAAGAATAATTTTTAAGTGTTTGGTGCTTAAAAATTCATCTATTGTTTAAATAATTTAAATTTTTGTTTGAGATGTTCTTAAAATATTCTAAACTGTAAAAAATTATTCATAAATTAAAAAGGTACACATAGTTTAACTTAGAAGGAAGGAGCAAAAATGAGAACGGAAAATTTTTAAGAACTAAAGAGTTAAGAAAAAGTTTATAGGGACTAAAAACGAAATATTAAATTTTATAGGAATTAAAAACTTATTTAACTCAAAAATTAATTTTAATACTATTAATTCTGTTTAACATACTTTTATTGATAATTGCTTTTAAGAATTAGACATTAACTAGTATGTGTACGTGTGGGGTCACGAGTGAAATTTTGTTACTGAATATTTTATTTATAAGGAGATTATGAAAACACTTGAGAAATAAAAAGAGAAATAAAAAGAAATTAATTAGTTGGTGTTTGCAAATTTTGACGATAATAATTTGACATTACTCATTATACTTTGACAGTTTTCGGTATTAAGACGTTACTTTCATAAATTAAATTAAATTATTCATCAAACATGTCCATTGAAAAAATTATAACATGTACTTGTATATTATTTACTAATTAGCAATTAATACATCAATAGAAGGAGTATGGATCTTGATATGCAATTTTGTATGCTTAAAATGTCCAAAATAAAAGTGTAATTTGTATCTTCATATGGCACATTTTTTGACAAATTCATATACGAGAAGCAAGGTTATAACATATATACATAAAGGTTATAACATATATTAAAAAAAAAAGTAGATAAGTACTTGTTTCATTAACAAATGTTAATATCGTTAGGTTGAACGTCTTGTTTCAGATTCGAATTAAATATCTCACAGTTGTGTGTGAGTTTATGATGATATTTATCATCTCTTCTACAGACAAAAAAAAAAGTTTATCACATATCAACTATTTTGTTTAAAAGCTTATCACATATCACATATTTTATTTAATTAATTTTGACTTACTGCGTGCATCATCTTCCATGTCTTAATTCACACAAATGTGGTTAATTCACGACTTTCATTCATGCAACTCTGATTAATGCAAAATCAATTCAAAAAAGTATCCCAACATAACCCTCGTTGGGATGGGTAGACCCACCACTTCACTTTCACCGGGCGACACAACCTTATACTCACTTGGATACTTGTTTTAATTGTTCTCCATCAAAAAATGTGTGATTCAAAGTAATGTAATCAAAAAATGGATGTAAGTCACTTTTTCAAAAGGCGACTTCTATATTTAATAAAAAAAAATTGTTTTGTTATATATATATATATATATATATATAAAGTGTTTTATTTTATTATATATATTTAATCAAATAAATTTTGTTATATATATATAAATATTAATATCATAGATTATATATTATGAATTATATTTAATTTAATTTAGTTTAATTTAATTTGTACTCTTTCTGACTTATAATAAATGTTTCATTTATCATTTTTCTTTGTTTCAAATTATTTGTCAATTTACAATATCAATATAATATTTATGAATTTTTTCCCACTAATATAATTTATTTATTGTATCTCAATTCATTAAATTTCTTCATTAACTGCAATTAATAAAGGTATTTGTGTAAACAAAAATCATTTTATCATTGAAATCAACACAACTAATCATTTTATCACTAATCATGCATAACTCAAATAAGACATTAATTGAAAGAGACAGAAAGTTAGTACTATCAGTTTAAAGTAGCCGTACAAAAGTGTTTAATTAGATCTCGCTATTTAGATGTTTCGTGATATTATTTCTTAAAATACATATACAAAAATTTAAATGATGATATATGATTATTTTTTGGTTGAAAAAGTGATATATGATTATAGGTATGTGTAAAGTTATTTTATATTATCAATACATATAAATTAATTTTTTTAATTAATATATATTTATTACTATAGAATTTTATACAATATTTAATCATAATTTTTGTCGGTCTCTCCTTTAATTGATTTTTGAATCCGTCCTTGCTATTGGATATAGTACTACTCCATCAAGTTACTATTCTAAGAAGAAAGAAAACATGTTTTCATTGTTACTTGCTATTATAAGAAAAAATTAATTATTTTTAAATCATTTAATAATATTATCATTTGTTATATATCCTTCATTTAACAAATTATAATGCAGGTAGTTGAAAATTTAATGTTAAAAATGAAAAATTTAATAAATTTAATTTATATTTTATATAAAATCTAAAAAATAATTACACTTAATTGATTTTTTTTAATATTTATAAAAAAAATAATTTATTTTATTTATAACGGTGAACGGGAAGAAAGTATTTTCCTCTCTTTTACTTTTCATGGCACCAAAAGCTCATTGGTTAATTAATCACATTACTTCTTTTTTTGGCACATTGATTGATGACATTACTAAGTGGCATAAACATTAACTTCCAATTGCACATGCTTATACTTAAAAATTTTGAGACATTGAAAATGAAAATGGCTTGGCATAATCATGATTTAACATAAGTGACAACACTAAAGCAAATTTTGAGACTTTTTTTTTAGTCTCTAATTAATTTGTTTTCTTTAAGGAGTCTTTAATTAAGTTATTAGTATGAGATAAATTTATTTTCGAAGACAAAAAGATATTCGATAATACGAAGTATGGCATAACTAGGTCATTGCTTATATACAAATAAATCTCCTTATATTTTGATTGGGCCAATTTTTTTTTTTGCTCACTATACCTTTCATATATTCAAAAGGGGTCAGACTTAATAGGCCAGCCCATTAATTATAAACATAATAAAATGAAATATATTTAGCTAAAAGTTTATAAATAATTTTAATTAATGATTCGGTTCAAGTAAAGCAATAAAACTTTAGTTTAATTGATATGCAATGTTATTAAAAAAAAAAATTATATAGGTGTCTAATCATATCCCACCAAATAAATAATTATGAAACTAATATTGTAAAGTGGCATAAAAAATGAAATCGGTGAGTGAGCCACAAGATTAAAAGAAAAATGAAAATTACACTTAAAAAAATGAAAAGTGAAAAGGTCGCATTGGTCCGCATATAGTCTATAGTGGTTGAGCTGGACTTAATAATTTACAAGTCAACAGTAAATAGATCACCTCTATCAAGCTCATTTACTAATCAAACCAAAGTAGACTGGATCGGACCAACCCATCTAACAACTTTCGTGTGTTTGTGTATATATATAACATTCTACCCAACTATTTATTAAAAACTTCTTCAATTATAGTCAATTTATGATTAAGAATTAAATATTTCAAATATTTTATAAAATAAAAACAATATAATTACGTATAATCAAAATTATTACGCACCATATAAAATCCTAATAATCAAAGTCGAAACTCAAGAAGAGCCTAATCTACGAAGAGTACAATATAGAATCTAACATAAGGAGATTATATTTATGATCTACCTGTAACTCATAAGTTGTTGGATATTGGGCTCCCTTCCTATGTGGAGAAAAGCCCAAATATTGTAGTCCATGTGTCTCACTTATTTAAGTGGAGAGTGGTCTAATTAGGGTTAGAAGAGAGAGACTATTTTGAGAGAAAAGGCAGCCACCAAAAGAGAAAAGAGAAGAGTAAATCATATTCCCGATTTTGTTAAATCAGTCTCAGAAAAACATCGATTGCGCATTCGTTAACCGTTGGATCGGGCTGAAATTTGGATAGTAGGTTCGCAACATTCAGGGCTTCGTTTTCAACGGTCGGATCGGCGAAACAACTTCTGGAGTGGGAGGAATCGAGCTCGCACAGCAGCAGGTTTTTGGATGTTTCACTTCTTCTTGCTTTTCATTTGTAAGCTTTAGTGCTTTGTTATTTTGGCTGGTTGTAGGCACACTTGGTGCATCTTTTTGAGACTCTCTTGTACCCTTATTTGATTATAGTGGAGTTATTTCTTTGGTCTGGACGACCCGTGGTTTTTACCCTTGCATTGAGGGGTTTTCCACGTTAAAATATCGGTGTTCTTTACGCTCATTTATTTTGATTAATTTGCTGCCATATATTTGTTGTTGCTCCTCACGGTTTCTTGCAAGTTGGGGGAATTTTATATCCGCTGCGTATTACTTGTTATTGTGTTTCTGTGTTTATTCCCCATCAGCGTGGCATCAGAGCTCTTGGTTAAAGCGTTATTTGACTTGCTTGAAGGATGGAGGCAAATATGAATATAAAGATGGTATGCTTGAATGGTACTAATTACCATTTGTGGAAGGGCAAGATGAAAAATTTGTTATTTGTGAAGAATATGCATCTTCCTATTTTTGGTTCTAAAAACCCAGATACTAAATCTAAGGAAGACTGGGAATTTGAACATCAATAGGTATGTGGTTTTGTTAGGCAATATGTAGAAGAGAATGTTTATAATCATATTGCTAATGAGACAAATGCAAAAACTATGTGGGATAAGATACAGACTTTGTTCGCCTCTAAATCAGGGAATAATAAATTATTCTTACTGAACAGTTTCATAAGTTTGAAGTATAAGGAGGGAACGTCTATTTCGGACCACTTGAGTGAATTTCAGGGGCTCCTTGATCAAATGTTTGGAATGGGTATCAAGTTTGATGATGAACTATTGGGACTATTTTTACTGTTATCCTTACTAGAGTCTTCGGAGACATTTCGGGTTTCTATAACGAGTTCAACTCCTAATGGTGTTGTTTCTTTGGAAACGGCTAAGGGTGGTGTTTTGAATGAGGAGATGAGAAGGAAGGCACAAAGTTCTTCATCTCAATCTGAAGTTCTTGTCACTGAAAATATGGGGAGAAGTCAGAAAAAAAAGAACCGAAAGGTGGTAGAGAAAACAGCAGAAGCAAGTCCAAGTCTAGATACAAAAATGTGGAGTGTCATTATTGTCATAAAACAGGGCACATACAGAAGAATTGTTTTCTGTGGAAAAAGGAGAACAAAGGCAAGAAAGGTAAGCAAAAACAAAGGGGTCGTAATGATGATAGTGATGATGACCGTGTTACTACTGCTACTAGTGATGATTTTGTTATTCTCCGTGACTATGAGTCAATTAATCTTGTATCTAATGAGAGCATGTGGATAATTAATAGTGGTGCTACACTACATGTTACGCCGAGGAAGGAGTTCTTCACATCTTATACTTTAGGTGACTTTGGAGTTTTGAAAATGCGTAATGATGGTGTATCTAAGGTAATTGGTGTTGGTGATGTATGCTTGGAAACCAACATGGGAATGCAATTGTTGCTTAAAGGAGTCAAACATGCTCCAGATGTTCGCTTCAATTTGATTTCTATGCATATGCTTGATGAAAGTGGTTTTGATAATCATTTTGCTTCTGGAAAGTGGAAACTCAGTAAAGGTAACTTGATTGTGGCTAGAAGGGAGAAAATTAGTAAACTGTATTGGACAAAAGCTTTAGTTGCAAAAGACAGTGTGAATGCCGTGGATACGGAATCATCTTTGTGGCACCGAAGGCTTAGCCATATCAGTGAAAAGGGGTTAAATTGTTTAGCTAGAAAGGATGTGCTTCCAGGATTGAAAAATGTAGATTTGGAGAAATGTTCTCACTGCATAATTGGTAAACAAACTAGAGAGTATCCTTCAAAAGGCATCCTCCCTCTAGAAAGTCAGAGTTGCTTCAGTTGGTGCATTTTGACGTTTGTGGCCCTTTAAAGGTAAAATCTTTTAGTGGTGCACTTTATTTTGTTACTTTTATTGATGACTGTTCCAGGAAAATATGGGTTTATGTTCTGAAGACAAAAGACCAAGTGTTGGAGAAATTCAAACAATTTCATGCTTTGGATGAGAGGCAGATATGCAAGAAGCTGAAACGTGTTCGTACTGACAACGGTGGTGAGTATTGTGGACCCTTTGATGTCTATTGCAAACAACAGGGTATAGCACATGAAAAGACTCCACCTAAAACTCCTCAGCTGAATGGTTTAGCAGAGATGATGAATCGGACACTTGTTGAAAGAGTGAGGTGTATGCTCTCTGAAGCTAAGTTGCCTATGAAGTAACAATATCAATTATAAGAAAGGGGGGTTTGAATTATAATTGCCCCTTTTAAAATTTTCCTGTTTTGAAACTAAAAAATTACTCAAGATTGATCTTGGTAGTATGAAGAACGATCTTGGTTAGTGTAAAAACAGCAATATTGATTTTAATCAGTGAAAAAGCTTATTGCAAATCAAGTAATAAATAAGGATAGAGATAGAGAGATTACTCAAGCATATATCCTGGTTCACCCAACTTGGGCTACGTCCAGTCCTCACAAATGTGAGATTTTCCACTAAGTGCTCAAAGGCAAGATTGTTCTTGGTTGTTACACAACTTTCGTAGATCAATCTTGATCTTTACACAGCTTCTACCTTAGAAAGGATTTCCAGATTTTCCTTAGCCTATTTCAGTAAGGAATTTACAAATTACCTTTTATGACATAAAAGGATTTCTACACACTTTTCAAGCTATGATGATGAAGATGTTTTGAATCTTAATATTTACTCAACTCTTGTTTGAGAAATAGATTCTGAGATATAGGATTAAAATGCTACAGATTTCACTACAACACAAAGAAAACAGATTTTCGAGCCAAGAAATGAAACTTTGAGTGAGCTTGAATATGAATGTAAATTGATGCTTTTCTTGGCACTTTGAGTTGTGTATTGTTCTTCATCTTGATGTTGCATTTATAAGCTACAATAGAGGCTTTGGACAGCTCTCATAGCTGTTGGAATGAAGCCAGCTGTCATAGGGCAGTAGGTGAACTAAAGCAGTCCAAAAGCAAGAGTGAAGAAATTGAATCCAAGAGTGTTCTTGCAGTCCAGGATCGATCTTCAGATTACTTAAGTATGTTCTAACTTAGTACTCGATCCAGTACTGTTTTGCAGAGGTTGCTTGTGTGCTCTTTTGAGTCAGTTGTGCAGCCTTGATTTGATAGTACAATTGTACTTTTACATCCTGTACCTGTACTTGTGTTTGTACAACATGAGGAATGATCTTGCTTCTTTGTAATCCTTCATGAGGCTTGTCTTTGATTCTTCAAACTTGGGCTGATTACATTTTAGGCCTTTCTTAGTTTATCCTTGATAAAGATATCAGATTGACAAAGCTTCTTGGTTTGAAGTCTTCAGCTCGAGATTGATCATTCTTGATTCAGAGGATCAATCTTCGTTTTTGTGGAAGTCTGTCAGAATTGATCAATCTTCGTTTTGCAGAAGTCTGACAGGATTGATCAATCTTGATTCTGAAGATCAATCTTCGTTTTGCAGAAATCTGGCAGGATTGATCTTTGCTTTGCTGTTTTTGCTTGCTTTGATTTTAATGATACTTGATTAAAATATCAAAA
Organism: Cicer chorassanicum; assembly: GCA_037974735.1. Taxonomy (NCBI): domain Eukaryota; kingdom Viridiplantae; phylum Streptophyta; class Magnoliopsida; order Fabales; family Fabaceae; genus Cicer; species Cicer chorassanicum. The sequence continues at coordinate 69,770,659 of JBBPBP010009779.1, forward strand.
CACTTAGAATCATAATTATAATTCTTAATTAACAATTTGTTTAATTATCATCAAAACAATTAATTTAGAGATTTTGTCTTAACAATCTCCCCCTTTTTGATGATGACAAACAAGTTAATTTAGATTTTTAATTTTGATTCTAAATATTAATTCAGAGAGTTTTTAATAACAAAACTCCCCCTCAATATGTGCTACGAAATTGAACCAAATAATGATTTCATTAATATCAAAAAGACAATCATTACAAGGATGGTTCAAACAAAAAAAATACAAGTAAATCAGCATGATATTCAGTCATTAAAATCTAAAATTACATCTCCCCCTTTGTCATAGCAAAAAGGAACAGGAGCGTACAAGGAAAAACAGAGAATTAAAGTGTTAAGGATGGAGAAGAGCCTTCTGATGAAGGAGACAAAGAGGGATGAGGAATATCCGGAAAAACTGGAGCAGGATTCGGTACAGGGGGATCAACTCCTAGTTTTGGAGCAAGTTGCGTAGTCATCCAATCCCTTAATATGGCCTGTTCTTTGTCATGGTGGGCTTGGCGGGCAGCAATCGATTGAAGAGCAGCAAAGATTTTTGGAATGTCCCTGCAAGCCTTGGATGAATCTTTTTCCAGTTTGGTCCGTTTGGAAGGACGTGGCTGAGCAGCAACAGGAGTATTGTGGGATGGAGCAGCAGAGGTGCAAAAGGTAGATAGTGATGCAAAATTTGTGCTAATGTGTGGGACAGATGATGGAGCGGAAGAGGGTGGAATGGCAGGGCCAACAGTGTCATCAGGAAAAGTCAAGAATTGACTTATTCCAAAAATGGATGAGGTAATTGTTTTCTGAGGAGAGACAAAAATAGGAGACATGATTGAGGTTTGTTGATGTTGAAGGGTATGGCAGAAGCTTCCTTGGATAGGTTGATGTGTAGAAGTTGGTGAAGTGATATTGGCAGGAGCTGCCTGAAACGAAGATCGTTCTTCAGGATTTGGAGAGGGGGAAGATCGATCTTGAGGAGCAGGGGAGTCCAAATGTAGTGGGATTCGTTCGCTTCTTTTTCTTTTGGCCGGTGGAACAGAGACAGAATGAGATGGCAGTTGTTTCATATGGGATATGTTCTTCGAGGTGAATCGTGAAATCTTGGTTTTGGATGATTCAATTGATAATGGAATTTGAAAGTGACAGAAGATTTTAGACAAGACCATTCCATAAGGAACAGTGTTCCTCTTATAATCCTTCTGAGCAGCAGCGATCATATGTTGGATTATTAAGTAGGGAAGGTTCAACTGTTTTCCATGGAGAAGATGATAAATGATAAGAAGATCATTGTCAGAGACAAACTCGTGACTGCCGCAGTGTGGAAGAATGCAATTTTGGCTGATGTTGTTGAAGACTTTTGGTAAAGGTTTTAATTCAGCAGACAGATTTTTGGTGGAGCCATCAATGAATAGTTCTTGAAATACGTCTTCTTTGGAGAGGTTGAGAGCTGAAAACCAATCCTTGCCAGAAATTGTGAGTCCTTCAGTGGGCAGTTGTAAAATATCAGCGAGCACAAAGGGGTCAAGACGAATTTCTACGCCTTTGAGGTTTGACACAATGAGAGATTTATCTAGAAAAACTTCAGCCTTGCAGTAGAAAGTACGAACGACATCAGGATAAAAACAGTCAGAGATTTTAAGAAAATCAGTCCAACCAAGAACATCTGTGTAGGCTTGGATAGAGACGCCTTCAAGGGTCAGATTTTTGAAATCAAAAACACGTCCGATTCCAATAGGGCGTTGAGCCCATTTTTCAGAAATTTTTTTCTAGATTTTGTCAGAGATGAGAGGAGGAATACGGATTTTGACAGATGACGGTTTGGAGGATTTTGAGGTTTGTGTTTTTGGTGGAGGTGGAGAAGGGGAACGATCTTCAGGGTTAGGAGACGGAGAACGATCCTGAGGAGTTGGGAGTGGAGAACGATCTTCAGGGTTAGGGTTTGGGGAATGATTGTTAGGGTTTGGGCTTGGGGAACGATTCGGAGGAGATCGAACCTGAGTCGTTGGGTGTGGTGAAGATCGTTGAGCAGATTGATCCTGAGCATTGGATCGTTCTTGAGGGATTGAAGATTGTTCTTCTGAGGGTTTTAGCTTTTTAGAGGTTTTTGGATTTTTACGTTTTTGGGATTCCAGAAATTCTGAAAGAGTTTCAGTGGAAGGGGATTTGGAAGGTTTCGATTTTGAGGTTGTGATTTTGATTTTGGTTTTTGAAGGTTTGGAGGGAGGCTTTGAAACAGATGGAGAAGGTTTTGGTTGTGGAGGGTTAGGTGAGGGTTTGGAGGTGTTGGAAGGTGTAGGAGATTTGGATAGTGAGGAACGTGAAGTAGGAGCAACGGGAGGTTGTTGAGGTGGAGGGTTGTCAATGTCATCGTCATCATCAGACACAGTGTAGATGGTGGTATCAATCTGTTGAGTTTTGGAAGTACCGCTACCAGCAAGAATACGCATGGAGCGTCGTTTGGACGAGGATGAGCTTGAAGTAGGTTTCTTCATGGTACGAAGATGGGGAGGAGTCTAAGTGACAGTGGGAAGAGGAGCTTGAAACAGAGGAGGAAGAACAGTGGAGAGAGGAGCAAGAGTGATTGGAAAGGTATTTTCTTCAGGGGAGGAAGAGAGATAGTCTGAAAAGGTTTTATCAGAGTGAGGAGAAGCAGGGGGTGGGTCTGGGTGGAGGTGAGGGTGAACGGTCAGGGGACGGGGTCGGTGATGGGGAGGGAGTTGGGGATGATGTTTGACGTTTGTGTGCTGTTGTTTTGGTTCGTGCCATTGTGATGAAGAAAGAAAAAAAATTTGAATTTTGCTTGAGGAAAACAAAGAGGAAGTTGAATGATCAAGGCTTGTGTTGCTGTTTTGTAAAAAGAATAATTAATAATAAAAAATTTGTCTGTTGGAGTTTGAAAAATGGAGATGATGCCATGCGTAGTGATTGGATGGAGGATGGTAGTTGCATTGGGAAGGAGGAGACAGGGAGGGTGTGTGCAGAGCCGTTACTTTTTCCAAAAAAGTGGCTACGCTTTTCAGATGAGAGAGAAATTAGCAATGATGAGGAACGAGGATTGTTCTTGTTTTTTACAACAAAGGGGAGGAAAAACGAAGATCAATCTTCGTTAAGACCAGAATGTTCCAGTTTCAATTTCTTCAATTTTGTCCAGGATTTTTAATAATTTTTAAACGTTCTTTGATTAAGTTGAAGCTATCTTCGACAAGAGGCTTAGTAAAAACGTCAGCCAATTGATTTTTTGTATCTACAAAAATTAATTCAATTTCTTTTTTATTAACATGATCCCTGATGAAATGGTGCTTAATCTCAATATGTTTTGACCTTGAATGTTGAATAGGATTTTTTGAGAGATTAATGGCACTTGTATTATCACAGTATATTGGGATGTGAGAGTACCTTACTGAATAGTCTTCAAGTTGATTTTTGATCCAAAATAATTGAGAACAACAATTTGTTGCAGAGACATATTCGGCTTCAGTGGTTGATAGAGCGATCGTGTTTTGTTTCCTACATGACCAGCTGATTAATGCTTCTCCTAGGAATTGACACGCACCACTTGTGCTTTTTCTTTCTATCTTGTCACCAGCATAGTCGGCATCGCAGTAAGCTACAAAATCAAAATGAGAACCTTTGTTGTACCAAAGGCCAAGATCAGTAATACCTACTAGATAACGAAATATTCTTTTAACAGCAGTTAAATGAGACTCTTTAGGTGATGATTGAAACCTAGCACATAGGCCTACTACAAAAACAATATCAGGCCTACTTGCGGTTAAATAAAGTAAAGAGCCGATCATTCCTCGATATTCCTTTTCAGAAATTGATTTTCCTTTTTCATCTTTATCTAATGAGGATGATGGATGCATGGGAGTTGACATGATTTTGGCTTCATTCATTTTATATTTCTTCAAAAGGTCTTTGATATATTTTTCTTGACAAATGAAAATGCCATTTTTATATTGTTTTATTTGTAAACCGAGAAAGTATCTCAACTCACCCATCATGCTCATTTCAAATTCACTTTGCATGAGATTTGAAAAATCCTCACACATTTTTTCATTTGTTGATCCAAAAATAATATCATCAACATACACTTGAACAATTAATAAATCATTTTTACATGTTTTCTTAAAAAGTGTTGTGTCAATGTTTCCACGAGAAAAATTATTTTTAATCAAGAATGAATTTAATCTTTCATACCAAGCTCTAGGAGCTTGTTTTAAACCATACAAAGCTTTTGTGAGTTTAAAGACATGATTTGGTTTCTTTTGATCCTCAAAACCTGGAGGTTGACGAACATAAACTTGTTCATTTAAAAAACCATTTAAAAATGCACTTTTAACATCCATTTGAAAAAGTTTGATGTTATTGTATGATGCATATGCAAGAAGAATTCGAATGGCCTCTAACCTTGCATCTGGAGCATAGGTTTCATCATAATCTATTCCTTCTTGTTGATTATAACCTTGAGCAACCAATCTTGCTTTGTTTCTTACTACTTTTCCTTCTTCGTCAAGCTTGTTTCTGAAGACCCAACGTGTTCCAATGATGGATTGATCTTGTGGATCAGGAACGAGATTCCAGACTTCATTTTTCTCAAACTGAAGCAATTCTTCTTTCATCGCATCAATCCAGGATTGATCCAGAATTGCTTCTTTGATTGATTTTGGCTCAACTTGGGAAATCATTGCCATGTTGCTGTTTGCATCGTCTTTGAATGATCTTCTAGTCCTAATGCCATCAGTTGTATCTCCAATTATTTGATTTGGAGGATGATCATCTACAAGTCTCCAGCTTTTGGGAGGAGTTTGAAATGGAGACTGTTTATCGATCTCTTTTTCCTGAAGATCAATCTTCTGCGTTGGTCCAGATTGATCTTCCTCATCTTCATCTTTCTTTTCCTGCTCAAGATCATCAAACTCATCAAATAATACATGCATATTAATTTCAACAATTTTAGTTCTCAAATTAAAGACACGATAACCTTTAGATTCCGTTGAATATCCTAAAAATATGGCTTTGTCTGATTTTGCATCAAATTTTCCCAAGTTATCTTTATTGTTTAAAATGTAGCAATAACAACCAAATATATGAAAATATGAAATGTTTGGCTTTCTATTTTTCCAGATTTCATATGGTGTTTTATTTATAATTTTTCTAATAGAAACACGATTCAAAATGTAACAAGAGGTGTTTATGGCTTCAGCCCAAAAATATTTTTCAACATTGGATTCTTCCAAGATCGTTCTTGCCATCTCTTGTAATGTTATATTTTTTCTTTCAACAACCCCATTTTGTTGAGGGGTTCTTGCACAAGATAAATTGTGATAGATGCCAAGTTCTTCAAAGAATGTTTTGAAAGATATATTTATAAATTCACCTCCATGATCACTCCTTATGGTGATTATTTTTGATTCTTTTTCATTTTGAACCTTTTTACAAAAATTTTTGAAGGCTTCAAATGCATCATCTTTTTGTTTTAAAAATAACACCCATGTATATCAAGAGAAATCATCAACAATTACAAATCCATATTTCATTCCTCCCAAGCTAGTGGTTTTGATGGGACCAAAAAGATCAATGTGAAGTAATTCAAGAGGTCTTGTAGTTGATATAAATTCTTTTGAATGAAAACTACTCTTGACTTGTTTTCCGTTAGCACATGCTTCACAAACTTTATCTTTTTCAAAATTGATTTTTGGAAGTCCTCTTACAAGATCTAGTTTTGACGGATTTGAAATTGTTTTCATACTTATATGTCCAGCTCTTTTATGCCATATCCATTTGTCTTTATTTATGGACATGAGGCAAGATTCAACTGGTAGTTCTTTAATGTATAAAATGTAAAGATTTTTCTTTCTGGATACAGAAAAAATGATTTCTCCAGAAGCTGCCATTCTCACTTCACGTATGTTGGGTTTAAAAACAACTTCAAAGCCATTATCACAGAGCTGACTAATGCTGAGAAGGTTGTGTTTTAATCCTTCAACATATTGAACATCATTGATTTTGGCAGAATTTATTTTACCTATGGTTCCATTTCCTTTGATTTTGGCTTGATCATTGTTTCCAAAGGTTACGGATCCTCCATCTTTTTTGATGAATGACATGAAACAGTTCTTGTCACCCGTCATATGCCTTGAATAGCCACTGTCCAAAAACCATGGCCTTTTCTTGACATCTTGACATCCATCCTGCATGATGTTTTGGATCAATTTTAGGTACCCACTTTAATTTGGGTCCTGAGGAGTTAGTTGCGAAAACTGATTCTTTCTTGGTATTTAAGGTAGTCTTAGAGTGACTTATCTTAGTCCAGGAATGGTGATCAGTTGGTTGTTTTTGAAAAGATTTGAAATCACGAGTTTCAGCAGATTTTGATAAAGCTCCAGATTGATCTTCGTTTTTAATAGCATTCGAAGATTGATCCTGTTTTTTCAAATTTTGAGAGAAAATTGCTTTTGCTCTAAACTGTTCTTCTTTTTTAAAATTCTTTTTGTTTCTAATTTTTTCATCTCTTTTTCTAAAATAGCATGCAAATTCCAAGTGTCCAATTTTGTTACAATATGAACATTTGATTTTGCAATTTCCCTCTTTTCTTTCAGGAACAAAGAAATTTTCATACATTTTTGATTTCTGAGTTTTATCAAATCCAATCCCAGCTTTATCAAATATTCCTACTTGAGATCCCATGATTTTCTGAAATGTCTCAGTAGCTTGAATGAAATTCATTAAATCGTTTTTAAGAATTTCAATTTCAGCTTTGAGAAGATCATTCTTCGTTTGAGACGAAGATCGATCCTGGTTTTCAGAACCTTCAGATTCAGAATTTTTGAACTGAGATTTTTTCAAGTTTTGAATGATTTCCTTGAGTTCATCATTCATAACTTGTATCTTCTCTTTTTCTTCTTTTTCTTTATGAAATTTTTCTTTAAAAGAACTACATTTTTGAATGAGAAAATTTGAATCATTTAACAAATTATCAAATTCGATTTCCATTTGTTTGCATACAAGACATGGTTCAGAATCTGTTACCTCAGTATCTTCATTGTTGGCCATTAAACACAGGTTTGCTTCTTATGATTCTTCCATGTCTGATTCATCAGAGTCATCCCAGGTTGCCATCATTGATTTTTTCTTGAACGAGAATTTCTTTGGTACCTTCTTATTTAATGGACATTCAGTTTTGTAATGTCCCGTTTTGTTGCATCCAAAGCAAGTGATTTTGCTTTTATCTACTTCAGCTTTGAACTCCTTTTTGTCTGGGGATCCTCTTTTGATCTGATCTCTTCTTCTCATCATTCTTTGTATCTTTCTTGTGAGAAGTGCAATATCTTCATCAGCATCTTCTTGACCATCTTCTGAATCACTTTTTTCAATTGTTTGTTGAACATTTGGTAAGCTTTGAGATGCTTTTAAGGCTATTACTTTGCCTTTCTTTGCTGGTTTGTCTTCCAGCAACAGTACCTCATGCGCCCTCAGTGTACCAATCAGTTCTTCTAATCCCAGAGTTTCAAGATTCTTTGCTTGGCTTATGGCTGTCACCATTGGTCTCCACATGATTGGAAGGCATCTCATAATTTTTCGTACCCTGTCTTGAACTGAATACGCTTTACCAAGTGAACGCATTTCATTTACTATGGTTGTGAATCTTGAATACATTTCATCAATTGTTTCTCCATCATTCATTTCAAATAATTCAAATTTTCAAATACCAATATCGATTCTTGTTTCCTTAATATGACTTGTTCCTTCATGATGAGTTTGCAAAGTGTCCCAAACCTTTTTGGTCGTATCGCATTCATCTACTCTTTCACTTTCTTCCCTGCTTAAAGCACATGATAAAAATAGTTGAGCTTTTGAGTTTAATAATACCATAGATTTATCATCAGCTGTCCATTCGGCTTTTTTCTTTTCAGCCGATGTTGGGTCGTTTTGATCCACTCTTGGTATGAAATCTCCATCTGTGATGATTCTCCACATACCAGTGTCTTGTGACTTTAGGAACAATTGCATTTTGCCTTTCCAGAAGTAATAATCTGATCCATCAAAGTATGGTGGTCTGTTTGAAGACCCTCCTTCAGCAATATATTTGGCTTTTGACATTGTCTTCCTGAATCTTTTGCTCTAACACTTTTTGAGTGTTTTAATTTTTAGAGACTGGCTCTGATGCCAATTGAAGTAACAATATCAATTATAAGAAAGGGGGGTTTTAATTATAATTGCCCCTTTTAAAATTTTCCTGTTTTGAAACTAAAAATTTACCCAAGATTGATCTTGGTAGTATGAAGAACGATCTTGGTTAGTGTAAAAACAACAATATTGATTTTAATTAGTGAAAAAGCTTATTGCAAATCAAGTAATAAATAAGGATAGAGATAGAGAGATTACTCAAGCATATATCCTAGTTCACCCAACTTGGGCTACGTCCAGTCCTCACAAATGTGAGATTTTCCACTAAGTGCTCAAAGGCAAGATTGTTCTTGGTTGTTACACAACTTTCGTAGATCAATCTTGATCTTTACACAGCTTATACCTTTCTACCTTAGAAAGGATTTCCAGATTTTCCTTAGCCTATTTCAGTAAGGAATTTACAAATTACCTTTTATGACATAAAAGGATTTCTACACACTTTTCAAGCTATGATGATACACTAGCTTTGTATTACAATATGATGATGAAGATGTTTTGAATCTTAATATTTACTCAACTCTTGTTTGAGAAATAGATTCTGAGATATAGGATTAGAATGCTACTGATTTCACTACAACACAAAGAAAACAGATTTTCGAGCCAAGAAATGAAACTTTGAGTGAGCTTGAATATGAATGTAAATTGATGCTTTTCTTGGCACTTTGAGTTGTGTATTGTTCTTCATCTTGATGCTGCATTTATAAGCTACAATAGAGGCTTTGGACAGCTCTCATATCTGTTGGAATGAAGCCAGCTGTCACAGGGTAGTAGGTGAACTAAAGCAGTCCAAAAGCAAGAGTGAAGAAATTGAATCCATGAGTGTTCTTGCAGTCCAGGATCGATCTTCAGATTACTTAAGTATGTTCTGACTTAGTACTCGATCCAGTACTGTTTTGCAGAGGTTGCTTGTGTGCTCTTTTGAGTCAGTTGTGAAACCTTGATTTGATAGTACAATTGTACTTTTACAGCCTGTACCTGTACTTGTGTTTGTACAACATGAGGAATGATCTTGCTTCTTTGTAATCCTTCATGAGGCTTGTCTTTGATTCTTCAAACTTGGGCTGATTACATTTTAGGCCTTTCTTAGTTTATCCTTGATAAAGATATCAGATTGACAAAGCTTCTTGGTTTGAAGTCTTCAGCTCGAGATTGATCATTCTTGATTCAGAGGATCAATCTTCGTTTTTGTGGAAGTCTGTCAGAATTGATCAATCTTCGTTTTGCAGAAGTCTGGCAGGATTGATCAATCTTGATTCTGAAGATCAATCTTCGTTTTGCAGAAATCTGGCAGGATTGATCTTTGCTTTGCTGTTTTTGCTTGCTTTGATTTTAATGATATTTGATTTGATTTACTTGGTACCTATCTTGTTTAACACACTCAAATGCACAAGTTAAATATCAAAACACTTAGAATCATAATTATAATTCTTAATTAACAATTTGTTTAATTATCATCAAACAATTAATTTAGAGATTTTGTCTTAACAGCCTAAACATTATTGGGGTGAGGCCCTGTACACGGCGGTGCATGTTATTAATCTTACTCCTACTGTCGCTTTGAATAGTGAGGTACCAAACAAGGTATGGTTTGGGAAGAATGTCAAGTATGATCACTTGAGAGTCTTTGGTTGCAAGGCTTTTGTGCATGTTCCGAAGGATGAAAAATCCAAGTTGGATGCAAAGTCAAGGCAATGTATCTTCCTTGTTTATGGTGAGGATGAATTTGGCTACAAGTTATACGATCCTATAAACAAAAAGGTTATTAGAAGTCGTGATGTAGTGTTCATGGAAGACCAAACTATTGAAGACATTGATAAGGTGGAGAAGACTACACCTGAGAGAGATAACGTCTTATCTGATGGTGATCCAGCTCAGTCACCTGTTCCTGATTTGGATACAATTTATGGTAATGATCAGAATGATGAGCCACATGATTGTGTTGATGATCATCGACTTAGAGATGAGGTAAATATTCCAACTAGTGAAGATCATGAGTTGTCACACGATGAGAATCTTAATGATGCTTCTGAATCATCTCTAACCCAACTCAAGAGGTCTAAGAGGCAGAGACAACCATCTACAAGGTATGTTTCTGATGAGTATGTGAATTTGACTGATGAAGGGGAACCTGAGTGTTTTCGAGAGGCCATGGAGAGTGAAGAAAGTCAAAAGTGGTTGGATGCAATGCATGATGAGATGAAATCCTTGCATGATAATCACACTTATGATTTGGTGAAGTTGCCAAAAGGCAAAATGGCTTTGGAAAACAGGTGGATCTATAGAGTGAAACTTGAGAGTAACTCAAAGTCTCCGAGGTATAAAGCCAGATTAGTGGTGAAAGGTTTCCGTCAAAGAAAGGGTGTTGTTTTTAATGAGATTTTCTCACCTGTGGTAAAGATGTCATCAATTAGAACCGTGTTGAGTTTGGCAGCTACTCTTGACTTAGAGGTAGAGCAAATGGATGTAAAAACGGCTTTCCTTCATGGTGATTTGGAGGAAGAGATTTACATGAAGCAACTTGATGGTTTTCTTGTTGAAGGCAAGGAAGACTATGTGTGTAGACTAAGAAAGAGTCTATACGGTTTGAAGCAAGCTCTAAGGCAGTGGTACAAAAAGTTTGAGTCTGTTATGTGTGACCAAGGATACATGAAGACTACTTCTGACCATTGTGTATTTGTTAGAAAATTTTCTAACGATGGTTTCATTATCCTGTTATTATATGTTGATGACATATTTATTGTTGGAAAAAATATTTCCAAGATTAACAGGTTAAAGAAGCAGTTGGGCGAGTCATTTGCCATGAAAGACATGGGAGCAGCTAAACAGATTCTTGGCATAAGAATCATGCGTGACAGAAAAGAGAAGAAACTTTGGATGTCACAAGAACACTATATTGAGAGAGTGTTGCAAAGGTTTCAAATGGAAAACTCTAAGGCTGTAAGTACTCCTCTTGCTGCTCATTTTAAGTTGAGTTCTAAACAAAGTCCTTCTAGTGAAGATGAGAAAAGAGACATGGAACGAGTTCCTTATGCTTCTGCTGTGGGTAGTTTGATGTATGCAATAGTGTGTACAAGACCAGATATTGCGCATGCTGTTGGTACAGTCAGTAGATTTTTGTCAAATCTAGGTAGAGAACATTGGAATGCTGTAATATGGATTTTGAGGTATCTTCGTGGTACTACATGTATGAGGCTATGTTTTGGAGGTGACAAACCTATTTTGGTGGGGTACTCCGACTCAGATATGGCTGGAGATATTGACTCAAGAAAGTCAACTTCATGCTACATGATTAAATTTGCAGATGGAGCTGCGGCTTGGCAGTCTAGATTACAGAAATGTGTAGCGTTGTCTACAACTGAGGCAGAGTTCAGTGCCATTACTGAAGCATGCAAAGAGTTGATTTGGTTGAAAAAATTCTTGCAGGAGCTTGGGTTTATTCAGGATAAATATGTATTATTTGTCGATAGTCAAAGTGTTATTCATCTTGGTAAGAATTCGACGTTTCATAGCAGGTCCGAACACATTGATGTGAGGTATCATTGGATACGTGATGTTTTGGAAGCTAAGTTGTTGGAGTTGGCTAAAGTTCATACTGATTATAATGGTTCTGATATGATGACTAAAGCATTACCAAGAGGGAAGTTTGAAATTTGTTGTGATATCGCCGGTTTGGCGATTATCTCCACATAGTTGTGAGGGGGAGATGCGTTGGGTATTGAACTCCATTCCTATGTGGAGAAAAGCCCAAATATTGTAGTCCATGTGTCTCACTTATTTAAGTGGAGAGTGGTCTAATTAGGGTTAGAAGAGAGAGACTATTTTGAGAGAAAAGGCAGCCACCAAAAGAGAAAAGAGAAGAGTAAACCCTATTCCCGATTTTGTTAAATCAGTCTTAGAAAAACATCGATTGCGCATTCGTTAACCGTTGGATCGGGCTGAACTTTGGACAGTAGGTTTGCAACATTCAGGGCTTCGTTTTCAACGGTCGGATCGGCGAAAAGACTTCTGGAGTGGGAGAAATCGAGCTCGCACAGCAGCAGGTTTTTGGATGTTTCACTTCTTCTTGATTTTCATTTGTAAGCTTTAGTGCTTTGTTATTTTGGCTGGTTGTAGACACACTTGGTGCATCTTTTTGAGACTCTCTTGTACCCTTATTTGATTATAGTGGAGCTATTTCTTTGGTCTGGACGACCCGTGGTTTTTACCCTTGCATTGAGGGGTTTTACACGTTAAAATATCGGTGTTCTTTACGCTCATTTATTTTGATTAATTTGCTGCCATATATTTGTTGTTGCTCCTCACGGGTTCTTGCAAGTTGGGGGAATTTTATATCCGCTGCGTATTACTTGTTATTGTGTTTATGTGTTTATTCCCCATCATAAGTTTGAATCAGACACGATGATCTCACCACTTTCTCATATTTGAATCCAAAGTGAGCAATCAATCTTCAAATCTACCGAACATACATAATAAGTTTTTATATATAAGACCCGACACAAGTGAAAACACTTTGTTATTGTGAGGAATAAGAATAATTAATTGTATTTGTTGAATTTGATTCACTTATATTAATGATTGATATTATTTTGTAATTAAAAAATCGTTATACAATTTCCTTTTCACTTACCAGAAACTTAGTCAAAGAACATGAGTCAAAAAAGCTTAATCAAAGAACATATATTGAAAATGGTAGCAAATTCCTGAACTCAAATGAAAATCATAAGTTGGAATTGTTGGGGGTTGGAGAATCCCTGGACAGTTCGAATCTTGCTTAGGCTCGCATAGTTAGAAAGTCCTTATTTGGTGTTCTTGAACACCAAATGTGGATTTTCTAACAGAAAGATGTGGCTTCAAAGCAGGTTTGTTCCAGCTACTACAAAACATTCATCATTCATTCATCAAGTTCAACTCTCTCTTCGCACAATCTCACTAAAATTTCTCTCAAGTGTTTAACAAGGGTTATGAATTAATCACTCAACTCCTAGAACATGCATCACACTACCATAGGCTTGAAAAAAATTCTAGTTAGCAGTCACAATGCAACAAACACATACACTTTTTGAGGACTTTCAGGTTGTAATGGGGCTTAGGTAATGAGAGAAAATGCTAGTGTTGCTGGTTCATAAACAGTGATAGACATTAGGAGATCAATATTGAGAAGGCTTTAATCTTGTAAAGTTCATTTAACAATAGTGGATTAATCTTGCTTGCTTGCCCGTGACGTAGGTCTCATCAATTGAGACCGAACACGTAAATCTCGGTGTTATTCTTCCCTTATCTTTCTTTACTTTTTCGTTTAATTTGATTACAAAACAGTTTTTCAAAACTGTAGAAAACGGAGAACGATAATCAATCTTCGTTTTCTGTTCTGTCAAGAACGTTCTCCGTTTCGTTTTTCTTGCATTTGTTAGTTTTCTGCTTTGTTGGTTAACTCTTGTTGCAGATCCCAATATTGTTTTAACAATGTTTGAAAAAGACTTCAACGCAAAGGAGTGAAATGTTCCAATAGATGTGTTTTCTATGAATCTATGTGGGAAAATGAATGTCATTGCTTCTATGGATGCCAATATGCACTTGAGGTGTGGCAAGAATCATGATTTGGGATCACATCCAAAACTTGGTAGACACGATATAAAGCTTTGTTAAAGTCATTTTCAAGCTACTAAACATAGGTGACATGTTCAAGGCACATATAGCAATGGTGTTGTGGATGCTATAGTGGAGGTGAAATAAAAAATGGTAGGAGAATGAACTACCTTTGACTTTTGAAACATGTAGACGGACATTTGAGGCACTATAGGACTAAATTCAACCTTGGAAACGACCATCTCGTCATGCACATGCAACTCACCAAAGAAGTTCGACGCAGTGGATGCGACCGCCTTATGAAGCATTAAATTGCAATGTTGATGCAACAATGTTCCATGATCAGAATTGCTTTGGAGTTGGTATTGTATTCGAGATGCAAAAGGACAATTTATCTCAGCCAAAGACATTATAATAGAGATTGACTGTGTTGTGGTTGCAAAAGGTATAACAGACATATCTAATTCTAACTTTGAGTATTGAGACATCATTAGGACTCGCTAAGGAATTATTCAAAATAATAATAACTTTTTGGTTAGTTGTATACAGAGACAAACTAATCGAGTGGCTCACGTTTTGGCACATCCATCTTATTTGTATGCTAGTCACTACATTTTTAATCATATTCCACCTTGTATCTTTGAGGCTTTGTTTGAATATTTTAAAACGAATAGAATGAAGTGAAATATAATGAAATGGAGTGGAACAAAAAGAAATGAAATAAAATAGAGTTTCCATTCTAGTGTTTGGACATTTTATGACAAGACGGAACAAATCTTCCATTCTATCATTTGGGTACCGAATAGAATGAAATAATTTAAATTTTTTTATTTCATTTTTATCTTTATTTAAAACTTTTTGGAACCGTAATTTCTTTTCTATTAAAACAAGAAAATATGTAACATTTTATCTCTAAATTATTAAAGAATTTAATAGATATACGCTACTATACTTACCTTCTATTATATATATCATAGTAAATGTAAAATTGTTTTATGGTGAAAATACCTTCTTCTCATTATTAAATGTTGACTGTCCTAATTTTACGCCTCAAAAATGAAATTGTTGTGAAAAGACTCTTTGGCTTCAAACTCTACAAAACTCTCTCATCAGATTCTTCACCCAAAACTCTCTCGGCAAATTGCTGTTACAATGGATCGCACACAAATTCTTCTAGTTGGGTTACCAATATTCCTTTTCTTCACAGACATCATTAACCTTTTCTCTCCTTCACCGCCTCCCAAATCATCTCATCACAATCACAATCATATTCAACCAATTCCTCAACAACAACAACCGCTTCTTCAACAACCCCTTGATTTTCCCACACAGGTTTTTTTTACAATCAATTTCCCACTTCAGTTATCCATATTAACCCCTTTCTATCTTATTATGCCTATTTCTCTTTTCTTATTTACCTAGATTTTATTTTATTTTATTTTTTGAAAATATATTTTTGTATTTTCGTCAATGATGTGTTTGTGTGAATGCAGAAACAGAGTAGCATTGGCCCAATTGGCGTTGGAAACACTGTCAGCATTGACTTCTGCACTTCCTGTTCTTACAAGTTTGTTACTCAATCTCTTTGCTCTTTCAATTTTTTATTTAATTATTAAATAAACGCTCGATGTAGACTCTCTTTGTTAAAAAAAGAGTTTAATAGATATGCACTTTCGGTGTCAATTAGTTTTAAAAACAAATAATTGATAGCGACTATCGACAGTAAATAACCTAGTAGATTGAATTTGAATGGTTTGGTAAAATTAACTATTAAACTAACTAACTGATAAATAATATACAATGACTTACAAGAAAATTTTAAATTAGTATTTTAGTTTTTTTAGTTAAGATAATTAGGATAAAATTGATAGAAAAAATACACTATAAACTATTAGTTCAAACGCTACTTAAAGTAGTGTATCAAAAAACGCTACAAACTAGTGAAAAATGGTCATAGGCTTGTGAGATAAAGACGTTCACAAAATCGCTCTACTTTGATCATTCGAGCTTATATGTTATAAGCTATCCGCTATAAGTTAGTGGTTAGGCATTCATAAGTATCACTCTCCCTACAACATAATCCCTAAAGTATATAAAATAAATAAATAACTAGTTCCTAAACTATATGAAATCTGTAACTTTAGTCCATGCTGGTAAGATGCTAGGGACTAATAGGATGAATTTTTTTATACTTTCAGGACTAAAATGTCAGATTTTTATATAATTTAGTAACTATACTTATTATTTTTATATTTTTTAAAGACTAAATTGATTTATTCTTAATTGTTTAATTAAGTTGGAGGGTTCTTTATGTAGTATGTGTTTGTCTAGTTGGGGAAATAATGTTATATTATTGTAATTATTATTAATTTGGTATTGGAAAGGAAATGATGGAGAAAGGAATGTAAGCAACAGCAAAAGTCAAAACTAGATGATTAAAATTATTACTACTTGTGTGGATGCTACATTAAAACAAACAAGTCATGCATATCTAAATGGCATCTAGTATTAATTATTTGTTAAAGATGTACTTGGAAGAGTTTATTTGGGCTTGTGTTATGACATAAGTGATTATGTAAGTATTTGGAAGAGCTTCTAAAGATATGTTGCGATTTGTCCACAAGTTGTGTTTTCAGGTTACTATCATAAGCTCCTCATGACAGCTTATAGAAACAACTTATAGTCTTATAGAGTTTAAATTAATAATGTAGAACAACTTATATATTAGTTCTTATATGATGAGTTCTTATCGAATAAACTGTTAATTAAGTTGTTTATCTAAACACTCTAAATAAGTCACAACATATATTGCCGTTCTATTATTCCGGTCCTCTTTGAGTCAGTCTTGTCAGTCGGTGGTTATTTATACTAATAGATGTAAAATATGTTTTTGTTTTTCTAACATTGTTGAAGTATATAGGTCCTTACGCTTCATTTCAAACCATTGTATCTTTTGCCTAACTGTGCACTCATCCATTGGTCCTATTTAGAAGTTCTATTTTTGGTGCTAAATTATGTATATATACTATATAACACTGAGAATTTTGCTAGTGTTAGAACTTGTAAATTTTAAGTATTTGGACTAGGCTTAGCTTGTTCTAGCTGCATTCTTCCTTAGCTTTTTCATTTGTAGAATCCATGTATTTGTAAGTAAGAGGAGGGCTAGCATTAATTACCGATTTGCCATTGCAATATTTTTTAAAGTTTGCAAGCAGTACAAACTTTAGTATATCATGTTTAATTTTCATAACATTTTCTGCAGGGGAACTGCAGTAACAGTGAAAAACATGCTGGAATCTTTATTTCCTGGGATTAATGTTGTTTTGGCTAACTATCCGCCTCCACTTCCAAAGCGCGTTCTTAGCAAAGTAATACCAGTGGTGCAAACTGGAGTTATTATAGCTTTAACAGCTGGTGACCAGATATTCCCGAGACTTGGAGTGACACCACCACCATTGTACTACTCCCTGCGTGCCAATAAGTTTAGAAGTATCGCTAGCACTTGGCTTCTTGCAAATTTTGCCCAATCCTTCTTACAGAGTTCTGGTGCTTTCGAAGTTTATTGCAATGGGGAATTGGTAAGTCCCTTGTTAATGGTGGCAATTGATTTAGTGTCCTTTGTTGATGATGATGGTTTTATTATGTTACATACTTAAATCTCTAATAACTTCTGGGTGGGAACTTTGGAATTTATAAAGGCATGTGGATCTATTGAAACATTAATTTTTAAGCATATTGCACTTGTGTTCAATGAAACACAGACACAACACCGACACCCGACACCTAGATGCCGATAATAATTTGTAAAATTTGAAGTAATTGAATTTAACTACATGTGTCGATGTTGTGCCGGTGTCTGACACTGTTACATGTCGGACACCGAACACACCTTCAATCTAAAATGCCAATACTACATAGCTTGTGTCTACCTTAAAAAGATTTGAATATTTTTAATGACTTCATGATCTTCTTGTTTATTTGGACCTCATAGATTTTCTCCAAGCTGAAGGAGAACAGATTCCCTGGTGAATTTGAGTTGAAGGAACTTGTTGGCAGAAGAATAGCTAACACACACGTGATTTGAAGCAGAGGAAATAGACAATACAGAAATCAAATTTTTATTTTGTGTAATTTGTTATGTACACTGTTAGGTAAGGAATTGAATACTGATCATGCATTGGTTTTACACATTTTTGTTTTGAAGCCTCTCTTTCTTTCCAATGATAACTTTTTATCATAGAGTAATGATATATGGCATTATTTCTCCATTGACAAACACAAAGAAACTAAACTTTGGTGCTTCCAATTGAGTTTATAAGAAGATAGTTAGAATGAGACTGCTGGAGTTGAAGTTGAGCCACTTATAGTATTTGTCAGAGTAATCATATGTGTTCAGTTCCTCTACATACCAAGTTTAAAAGGAAAATTTTCAATTGGGGATATTTTGGGTTGAGATTGAGCCACCTATATAGTTTATGTAGATTTCTGCATGATTAAGATGGTTTTAAATCATTGTTTTGTTGTTACAGTTGTGTTCTTGTTGACGCAATCTAATGTGTGTTGCAAGGTTTTAAACAGTAGTTGCAATTGCAGTCACATTGCGCTATGTGTCTTTCCGGAAAATTGCAGAAAGTTAAGTTGATCTGACCATATTTGCAATCGTGATGTGGTTGATGACTTCAAATGATGTTGAAGTCATAGTTACCGTTGCAAACTGTAATTGAAAACATGGATTGGTTGAAACAGTTTGCAATCATGGCATGTTTTGTTTTTTGGCTGCATCATGTCATACTGTCTGCAACTATGTGATTTGAGGAATAAGACTGCATAATAAGATGGAAGCAATGTATATATAAAGGATACCCCTTCCATTTAATTCTCTCATTTAGGAGTCATATGAACAGTGTGAACAACAGTTTAGTTTTTTAAAAATAACGAAATTTAGCCTTTCAATAAGTTGAAAATAAGATTTTCAATGAATTTATAATTGAAATTTTCTATATTTAGTTTGTTAACAAGTGTTTGGACATTTATTAGCATTTATCTTTTTTGAATCATGGGATATGTAATTTAGTTTGTTAACAAGTGTTTCAAAGGTATTTATTAGTATTTGTCTTTTTTGAATCATGGGATATGTAATTTGATCACTAAAATTAATAAAATTTGAAGGTAGTTTTCAAATCAATAACTAGATGAATTTGAAGATATTTTCCAAATCAATTATTTTGGTTCCTTTTTTTTTTCTTTTTCTTTTTCATTTTCATGTTCGAGTTTGAATTGAAATTAACCAATCAAGCTTGACATCTATTAATTTGAGTATTAATTTTATATAATTTAAAACCAATCATCTGGGATGAAAACTAAACAATTATATTTTATTAGTATTTCTTTTATTTCACATTATATTATTAATAGTGTTATTTTAAAAAAATGTTTTATTTATAATTTTTTAATCATTATAGATTTTTTATCTCATTATTACTTATGTACTTATTTTGGAAGCATAAAATATTTACAGTGTTTGCAAAAAAAAGTTATTTTTAGTTTTTTAAAATGTGAATCCTAGAATTTTACAATATGTTACCATTTATTAATTATATTTTTTATAATACTTTCTAGTTCTTAATTACTTAAAGACCAGTGAGTGTAAGATTGTAAGCTTCGAAGCTGAAAAGGTAAAAAAATAACTGAAAACAAAAACTGTAATTGAGTGAGGAAGTTTATGCTGCAGAAATTGTCTTCAGAATTGGCTTTGATTTGTCTAAGAAGTAAGAACAGTTACATAGGGTATTGAGTCGGAGGTATGCGCCAGAGTCTTTCTTTATATTAAATTAAAGACTTAATTGCAGTTTTAGTCCCCTTATTTTAGCTGAATCACGAAAGTAGTCCCCCATTTTATTTCTCCCCAGTTTTGGTCCCTCTAAACAGAATTTTGGTCCAAAATTTGATGAATTCTCATTTTTTTTGCACTTAAGATCTTGTAGTGCAACAATTGTACCTGAAATCTATGATTATAAATGATGTAGTGTGGCTTAAAAAAATGACACTTCATCAATATTTGGACCAAAATTATGTTTCAGAGACCAAATCTGGAGAGAAATAAAATAGGGGGACTACTTTAGTGATTCAGCTAAAATAGGGAGACCAAAACTGCAATTAAGCCTAAATTAAATGAATTATACTTTGCTAGAGTAATTATAGTGTAAATTTATTGGTTGTTTTCGACAAAACAAAATCATTGGTGTTATTTTAACAAATTTATTATTTGTTATTATGAACATGCAATATGCCAATATTTATTTTGATTTTTTTATATGTAAATGTTAATAGTTAGTAATTAATAATGAGAGAATGAATTTATCGATATTATAAAAAGATCGAACTGTAAACTCCTTTATGAAATTTTTTCAGTCCCAATTCATGTATCTGTATTACATCTTTAAAGATTTCACTTTTGATCAAACTCCCAATTCATATAATTGTATTAGACTTTTGAGAGACTATTTTTGATTTGTTAATTAATGATCTGCAATATTTAAAGATCTTGAAATTTATTAAATAACAATTTAGTCTCTTCAATTAGACAAAATAAGTTACTTTTGTCCATTTCCAAATTTAACACTTTATCTTATTTTTAAAGGTTATGTTATGTGTTTATTTTGATTCAAGACTATTCAAAGTAATATGTATTTCTTACGTTAATTTTGATAATGTTTTCTAAAAAGAATATCTGTAAATTACGATTTCACAAATTGCAGGAATTAAATTGTGCAACTAATATAATTTTGTAAACATTTACATTTTATATTATATAGAATTTTGTTTATCTAACTGTTATGTATGATTAATATCATGGGGATGTAGCTCAGATGGTAGAGCGCTCGCTTAGCATGCGAGAGGTACGGGGATCGATACCCCGCATCTCCATTTTCCAATTTATTTTTCTCGTTGTTATTTTTTGTTTCGTATTTATTTTCGCCGTTATTCTTTGTCTCCATTTTTGCCTTTTCTTTCTGTGATGCATTTTCACTGTGTTATTCTAGTCGGTATATTATGATGATTTATTATGTTAACACTCTACAAATTCATGGATATAGATTTTCAAAAATCTATATATACACACACTAAGAAGAAGAAATATTATGTTGCTTTTTAGCGTAAGAAGAAATTTTATGTTAGAGTTTACAAATTCATGCATAGTTTCCTGAAAATAAAAATATATGTATATACACTAAGAAGAAGAAGAAATTCGAGTGGCATGTCTTTAAGATTTTTTTTTGGCAATATCCTTTGTCTTTAATTTGAGATTCTTTTTTTAAAGAGTTTTTTTATTTTTTTTTATAATATTGTGAATATAACTATAAAAATTTATTCAAAAATATATATTGACTTAACCGCTAGTACTAAAACTAAAAGTGTATGTAAAATTTTGTAAAAAGAAAAATAGTGCATGTAAAGTAATTTTATAAGTATTAAAAGTTATATTTTTTTGTGAAAAGTCTAAAATTAAAATGTTAAAATTTTATTAAGAATTAAAATATAAGGTTAAATCTATTTTTAGTTCTTTATTTTACTTGAAACTGAATTTTAGCCCCTCCATTTTAAAATCCTCAAATTTGGTTTCTATTTCAATTTTTTGAGAATTGTTTCCACTACCACATTTGAATCCAGTTAGTGCCGACGTGTCTAGTTACTTGATGATGTGACAATGTTCATGTTGACTTAATTATATTATCTCATTATCCACCTCATTATTATCTTTTTAAATATTATTAGAAATAGTAAGAAACTAAAAAAAAATACAATAATTAAAACAAACTAATAAACAATTAAGATAAATTTTTTTAGAATACTTATCATAAAAACCCTAAAGTTTGGGATTGACTATACATTTAGAAACTCACTCTCATCGTTCATCGCCATTCATCTTCATCATCGTGTCTGTTATCTTTCCCACTTCATTGTCATCGTTTTCACTACTCGTCGTTATCACTATCATTGTGCTCGTCGTCATTGCTTGCGATTCTCTTCTGAAAACACTCAGTTCTCTTCTGCTCGACAAGGAAAAAGGAGAATAAAAAAAATCTTGTTTCATGGTTCAATGACAAAACAAGAAGAGAAGTATTGTGTCAGGTATATAACTTCCCTATTTCTTTGTTTATTTTTTATTGTCTAGGGTTTACGAAAATTGTCGTTTTGGATGTTATGATTATTTTATTAGTTGCGGTAAACCAAAGGGTTACTTTTTTGTGTTTATTTTAATACTTTGTGGTGGTCCAAATACAAATTTTCTGGTTATTTATATTTGATGGTGGACCATGGCTATCTTTGTGGTGGACCATAGGGTTGCTTTTTTGAGTTTATTGTAATACTTTTTTGTTGTATAGAACTTATGGAAGTTACTGTTATTTATTATGGTAGTTGGTTTGTATAGGCCAACAAATATAACTAGGGTCAAGTTAAGAATTCAACATAAAGGTGAGAGTGAATTGGATGGTGATTATATTACATGTGAAGAGGAAGATGATGATGGTTACTTTGATGACAATGAAGAATATGAATCTGTGGATTTAACTACTGTTTTGTCACTTGAAACACTTGGAGAACTTAATGCTTATGTAGGTGCTGAAGCAACAAATACTCCTACAAAAACAACTGATTTTCAAGATGAGGCACATGAAGATTCTGATGATTTACATAATCCACTAGAGAGTGAAGATGAAGAGCATGTTGACAAATTTCCAACTTTTAAGATGGGTGATGGGAAAAGGTTTGTAGTGGATATTTAGTTCACCTATAGAGTGCAAGCAAGCGATGCAATTAAAGAGTATACAATGGAGAATAAGAAAAATGATAGCGAGATGGGGGAATAAGTAACCAAATACGCCAACACAAATTGGGCCCATATGTGATTAGAAAAATCCTAAAAAAAAATTAAAATAAAGGACCAAATTCGCAGTTTTTAAAATGGAGGGGGCTAAAATCCAGTTTCAAGTAAAATGGGATGCATTTAAACTTATATTGGTTAGTTATAATAGTTTATGTTTTAGGTAATTAGTTATCTTTGGTCTCTATTTTCTCTCTTTTCTATTCCTCTATTAGACTGTTTTTAGGTTTTTTCAGTTAACCTTTTCGATAGTTACTCTTCTTGTATCTGAGTAATATTATAAAAAATCCATTCTTTATATTTTCAATTTTAATTAATAAAACATATGTCTATTCAGTATAGAAAAGTTTATTCTGGTATCAATAGCTTCTTTCCAATCCCTTTCGCACCCAAATTCACAATTGACCCCAAATCTCTAAAACAAAGATCCTTCTTCCCTATCTTAAAATCTTTTTCTCCTTCTCATCTACTTCGTCCATTTTCCTTTCTTACCTATGGTTGTTTCCGATTCTGACTCATCTTCCACCACCATGAATGGATCGCAAGATGGAGCAAGAAATTCTACATCTTATTATCTTTATCTTGGTGAAAACTCAGGTGCTTTACTCATCAATTAAACCTTGTAAGAACCAAACTATTACAATTGGAGCATACTCAAGTGGCGTGCGTTGATCTCCAAGAATAAAATGGAATTTATTAATAGAAAGTTATCAATGCCGTTAGAGAGCGACGCTTGGGAACACTGTAATATGATGGTAATTTCTTGGATAACTCATTCTATTGATCAAAGTACAATTCAAATAGAAAATTCAAAGAAATTATGGGATCATTTGAACGAAAGGTTTTCAAAATGTGACCATTTTGCTTTTCTGATCTTCTTCAAGACATACACTCTATTAAATAGGGTGATAAATTCATTTGTGATTATTTTACTGAAGTAAGTATTCTTTCGGAAGAATTGGAAGTCTTACGTCCCATTACTGATTATTCTTGTCCTAATTCCCCTGAATGGAGTATTCAAAAACTAGTCTGAGGCTATAGATCCTCTAAAGCCCTAACATGTTTTTTAAAGGGGCTCAATGATAGTTTCAACACTATCAAAACCCAATTTTGAATGATTGATCTATGACCTAATATTACTATTACTACATTTCCTTTAACTTTTTAACAAGAAAGACAAGTTCTTGGTCTTTCTAATGATGTTAAAGTTATCATGAATTCTTCCCATAATGGTAATAATAATAATGGAAATCCTAGAAATAATTATGGGTGATGTAGAGAAAGAGTTAATGGTCGTGGTAGAGGTGGAGGACCCCCGAGACAATGTACCTCTTGTAATAGGTTGAGTCATACTATTGAACATTCTTATTTCAAGCACGAGTTTTCTCTCAGATATTTCCCCTGTTATAAAAATAACAAATCTGTTAATTCTATTACCACTCGTGAGGAATTAAGGAATCCTTCTCATGATTGTAGTCCATCCAAACCAAATTTTTCTAAGCACAATCCTTCACTTTTCACTTATGAACAAATCAATTAGTTAAATAATCTCCTTTAACAATCCGGTGCTTCCTCTTCTAATCAACAAAACTCGACAAATTCTACCTCTCAAATTGCTGGAGTTTCTTCCATTCAACAAAATTATGTTTAAAGTAATATCTCTTATCAATTTTGGATTCTTGACACTGATGCGACTGCTCGCGTCACTTGTAATCTTCAAAAAAAAAAATTAACTTATCATGAAACTAAACCTCTTCACGTGTCTTTGTCTAATGGAAGCATTTTTCTAGCTAAACATTCAGGAACTGTATATTTTAGTAATGATTTTAAACTTTTTAATGTCTTGTACATTCCTGAATTTACCTTGAACATTATTTTTGTTCAACACTTAATAAATATTTTACATTGTAAAGTGATTTTTTCTGCTTCTCAATGTGACATTCAGAACCCTACATCCAAGATGATTGGACATAAGGCTATGCGTGGTTGATTTTTTTGTTTTTAAATCAAACTATATCAATTTTTAAACCATTATATGGATTAAGATTTATAAACAAATCCATTTTTTTGGTTTCAAACCAGTTGTAAAATCGGTTATGGTTAAATAACCGGTTTCTAATTATGCAACTAGTTTCGACAAATCGATAAATACAATCGGTTTTGACATTAAATTCTAAATAATAACCAAATAAGATTCATGTTGTTAACACATGGTGAAGGAAAAAGATAAGATATCAATAAATGATTTACAATAGGGTGAAATATTAACAAAATATAATATATAACATTTATATAAATATGAAAGGAAAAAAATGGTTACACTTATATAAGATGCGAAATGAGTCATGTTTTTATACATTATTTTAAAACTGAAGTATGTGGACAATATAATCATTGTTGGTGATTATGAATATGATATTACTCTTATTAAGATTTTTTTTTACATTCTTCTTTTCATATTAAGGACCTTGGAGATTTAAAACAAATTCTTGGTTTGGAGATATCTTTTTCAAGAGAGGACATTCACATTTGTCAACGAAAGTATGCTCTCGATGTTATGTCTGATGTTGGTCTTTTGGAAACTAAACCAAGTAGCACGCCTATGATTAAGGATTGCAAGTATCTCTACAACTAAAAGGCTCCATCACATGATCCAATGTCATTTCGAAGAATTATTGGTCGTCTTCTCTCTACTTAAGCAGCATGCGGTTAGACATTAATTTTGTCGTCCAACAATTAAGTCAATTCATGCAATCGCCCACCGAGGACCATTACATGACGGCACTGAGAATTATCAAGTATATAAAGAATGCTGCTGCATAGAGGTTGTTTTACTCAGCACCATCAACAACACAGTTACGCGCAATTTAGTGATTTGGATTGGGACACATGTCAAAAAACGAGGAAATTTATTACTGATTTTTGCATTTTTCTCGAATAATCCTTGATTTCTTGAAAGTCTAAAAAACAAACCACTATATCTCGATTATCTTTAAAGACGGAAAATCTCATATTGACTTCAACAACGTGTGAAATTCAATGTATAACATATCTTCTTCAAAAATTAAGAAGCACAATTTAAGCACCAACTACCTTTTATTGTGATAACCAATTAGCCTGAAACATTGCCTCTAATCCCATATTTTATGAGAGCAGTAGACATATTGAAATTGCCTCATCGTGCTGGAAAAATTGCAATTTGGTTAGCAAGCTTTTCTTTTAATAAACTTCTAGTGCCATCAACCTTCAGTTCTATATTACACAAACCCAAAATTCTTAACATCCACCCTCTGGGACGGTTCGTTATAATAGTTTAGATTTTAGTTAGTTAGTTATTTGTGGTTCCTATTTTGGGTTGTTTTTAGGCTTAGTCAATTAGTCTTTTTGTCAGTTATTCTTTTGTATTTGGGCCATATTATAGAAAGTCCATCTTTTGTATTTTGAATTTTAATTAATGAAACAGATGAATATTCACCATATCTCTCACCTTTAATATTTTTAATATTTTATATATGAGTAAAATAATTATGCACCAATGATATAAAATAATTTTACACAATCGTTCAATAATAATCAATAAATTTTACATATAAGTATATATCATAACTGTTTAAAACAAATTATATTCTCAATATATATAATTTAATTTATATACACTATTTATGTAAAATTTTATACTAAATGTGAATACACAAATTTCACTAATATCTCTAAAAAAAAGTTAAAAGTAATATTATTGAAATACATAATTTAAATAAAATAGAAATAAATATAAGAGATAACTCCCATTATACTTTATAATTTAATTTAATTTTAAATTTTATATTTCTATAATATTACCGAGTTACAGTTATTAGTTGGAGTATTGCGTCGACGAAGAAATAGCCACGTTGAAAGCCAAGTGGCGATGCTAACTATTTTTGTGGATAAAACTTTGTCGATAAATCTAATCTCGAGGATGTTATTGTCGGTGGCACTTCATTAATTCTTCAATTCTGCAACAAATCTCTTTTCTATGATAAATTGAATGCATGATTATCTATTTATATTGTATATTGGTATATTTATGGTGAATATTTCATTTATTTCAGTTAGTACAATTTATTTCTTTTTGTTTATTTAATTAATACTAATTTAAACTTCAAAACAGATGTTCAAAAGATTTTTTTTAAATGACACCTAAAAAAAATTAAAAAAACTTCTAATATCATAATTTATTGCTCCTTAATAAAATGTTTGATAATTTAAATATTTTATATTTGTTTTAGAACAATGTGTTTTAAAAATTGAAAACACAATGTATTATATTTTAAAAATATTCTTTAGAGTATTTATGATCAAATTGTTAGATTCAAGTTATT